>SEYY01002625.1:0-21084 GCA_009176605.1 Armadillidium nasatum
ATCTCTCAGAGTCTCCTTTTCCATTTCATCTCTATATGCATCCTTAATCAATTCCCCTAATCTTTCTTTGCTAGGATGCCCGAACTGAACATGCAGTCTTTTTAGTATGTTTTTCCTTTCCTGTTTATCTTCTAAACTATTTTTCACATTACCCTCCCACCATATTTCCTTCTTTATACCCCTTCTTAAACTAATCCTTAAATGACCTCTTTCATCTACTCGTAGAGGAACCCGTACATTCTTAAAGACCCCTATCGTCATTTCATAGTGATTCAAGTTAATGCATGCTCTCATTTTCCTTAATGATTCCCTCCCCAATAACCACGGTATATCCCCTTGTACCACATCTGTGATTAAATAGAAAATCCCATCTAAAAAATGAACAATGGTATTCTAATTCTTTTAACTGCTTTATATTTAGATTCCCCAAAAACATAATTCCCCTCTATCACTTCCATAGATTTCCTCACCTCCTCTCTTTCCTTCCAAGACATACTACCCAATACATGGCCTAGTCACTTCTCCCCTATGACGTTGGCACTACACCCTGTATCAACGATTGGCCATATGTTCCCATACTCGTTCCACTCTTCCTTTCCTTATTTTTGCCCAATGAATGCTCTTTGACTTCCTACCTCTTGTTTACTTTTCTCAAAGAATCTTCCTCTTCCTCTTCCGAAACCCCCCAATACAATTCCTCTTTGTTCTTTTTCTTTATGACCTATCATATCACTTCTACCTTCACCTCCTTCCTGTTTTCTCCATTTTCCTTTCATGGGGCACTGTGCTGCAAAATGGTATTCAGATCTGCAAACAATACATTTCATAACTTGTCCATATGCGTTTTTAGGATTTAACCTTTTCTGTTCTTTTTCCTCACCCCTACTAGTTTCTAAGTTCTGTTCTTGCAACATAGTCCCTTATGGATTCGTTTATTTTCCTACCTATCTTGAAAAATTCTAAAATCTTATCATATCGATCTCTACTCTTCTCCTTTCCAAATCTCTTATTCCAGTACCTTTAATACTTTTTCCACCGCTACATGCTTTTCCAACCCCTCTAACTCTACATTGTAAACACTTTGGAATGCCTTTCCTCCCAAACTAAGCATAACTTCTCCTCCTGGATATTCCAAAAACTTTCCTTCGAGCTTGTACCACAACATTACTCTCTTTCTCCACATCTCATAATCTTCTCCCTCTAAACCTTGAAATTCTGGACAATATCTCCTTCCTCTCATTACTGTTTTGCTCTCCTGACTTTTCCTGTCTTAGTTTGCTCCTCACTTCCATCTTTCTTCGCCATGATGTTTACCTTTTGTAGCCCTTTCGGAACTACGCTCTGCTACCACTGAATAACTTAGGGTGTTACAGAGTTAAAAAAAATTTTCACCTGCAAACTGTTGTCCAGAAGGCCTTCTTCTTTGTTCGATCCTATACCACCTCACTTACCGGACAATCAAGTGTAACCTAACTCCCACTACAGCCCCCAGGGAAACTATATCACTAAGCGCTCAAGGACACAGACCCCTAGACACTATAATAAGATAAATGGCACCCTTGCTAACCGATATGGAGTGTATAGGTAATTTCTTCCTCTTCTTTCTTCTCTAAACTAAAGATATTCTTTTCTTTCTTAGAGTTGTTCAACTCTATATATTTACTTAATTCTAAATATTAAAAATACTAATTATACCTTTCCTTATATAAATATATAAATTACTCTAAAGGGAGAATTTATGAGCCTTTCCTTTAATCCTTTAACTTTAAATAACCTGAAATAAAGATATAATATATATAATATATTTAATAACATCTAATCTCCTTCTACTTCCAACATCACACCGTCCAAACCCAATCCAGTGATTTTCTTCTCTACTTCTTCTTCTTTCTTCTTCTTCTCTTTTTCTCTATATATATATATATATATCCTCCAAAGATACCATATATATATATATATATATATATATATATATATATATATATATATATATATATATATATATATATATATATATATATATATATATATATATATATATATATATATATATATATATGCTAGATTATGGGAATTAGTTTATTTGGTAAAGTTAGGGAAAGTAAGAAAAGTTAAACTTCAGTTCATACCGCTAAGTTTTGCAAGGGTTGTAAGAGGAATCGAGCGCTCTATAGGAAGAGACTTACTGCTCAGCATCGATGTGAGAACTTTTTAAGAGGGGCGGATAGTGCAGAAATGTCTAAGATTTTTTTTCATTGCTTAAATCAAATATGTAAATAGATTTCGTAATCCTGAGACAGAATATGAACACCATAAGATCCTACGAGCAGCTTACATTCAGTAGATTTGGCCCCTCCAAAAAAAAATTTTTAAAATTTTGTCGATATCAAATTCTGTGTTATCCTACAATTTCTAAATTACAAGAGATATAGCAAAAATATTTAATATCTGAAATGTACGTGTCATTTAAAACTTTAAACCCTTCCTGGATCGTTCCTCTATCTGCTACGGTTGAGGAGATATAGGCCCCCAAAGTTGACAATTTTCTTTCGTATTCTCAGAAAGTACGACAAACCACCTTGGTATGTATGTCTGCCTTTAACTTAAAAAATGGCAATATGTAGAAAAACCTGGATTACAAATTTGGAATCGGGGGTCCCAAATCCTTATGTGTCTAAAATATCAAGCCGATCTATCTATTGATAAGAAAGTTATAAGAATTTAAAAACTTACAAAAACTTTGATCGGAATATTTCAGAAGTTAAAATGGTTTCACAGGCTTTCACCTATTAAAACATAAGAGACTCGACCCATACTCAACTGAAACCGAAATTACCTTTTTGAACTCATTTTTACAGGCGTTTAAGTACCACAAGAGAGGGTCGACTTCCGTAGGAATTGAGAAATTTTCTCAATTTTTGCTAATATTTATTTTTTAGCATTTTCATGGAGGTAAGACAATAGAACTTATTTTTGATCGCCTACCTCCTAGAAAATGAGAAAAAAATTCAACTTTTCTATTTTATGAGCAAGTTTTTTTTTTAAACTTTGAAAAATGTTAAGTACATTTTACGATATATTGAAGTTCATTTTCGAAATGAAAAAGTCATTATAGGGTAAAACCAATCATAGGCCACCATTTTTGCCTCTTGTTACTTCTCGCTATCTGCTACGGTTATTGAGATATTTACTAATTAATACATCTTAGGCTTTACTTCTAGCGATCGCGGCAGGGGCTTGCCTCTTGAAATGTACTTTTTCAGAGTCTCAGCCTAAGCGACGGCGCCGGAGAGCGACTTTCTTTAGGAACCTGGTCTCAAAAATTACAATTTCTTGAGTGACTTTTTAGCGGAAATTGCCCTTCTATATAAGACAACGTATTTGATCATATATATATATATATATATATATATATATATATATATATATATATATATATATATATATATATATATATATATATATATATATTATATATATATATATATATATATATATATATATATATATATATATATATATATATATATATATATATATATATATATATATATATATATATATATATATATATATATATATATATATATATATATATATATATATATATATATATATATATATATATATATATATATATATATATATATATATATATATATATATATATATATATATATATATATATATATATATGCTCATAGGCCTACCAAAATTTTATCTATATCTTATTAATATTATTCCGTTCATTTTTTGTTTGTAAGCATTTTGGGCAAAGCTATATTAAGTTGCTTCACAATATATATATATATATATATATATATATATATATATATATATATATATATATATATATATATATATATATATATATATATATATATATATATATATATATTATATATAATAATATATAATAATATATATAATATAATATATTATAATATATATATATATATATATATATATATATATATATATATATATATATATATATATATATATATATATATATATATATAATATATATAATGTTTTAAAGCACAAAAGGTATCGGTATCGGTATCGGTATCGGCAAAGTTTAAACTCTTGGTATCGGTATCGGTATCGGTATCGGTAAAAATTTTGGTATCGCTCCATCCCTAATATATATATATATATATATATATATATATATATATATATATATATATATATATATATATATATATATATATATATATATATATATATATATATATATATATATATATATATATTGTTTTTTTTTTCTTATCTGCTACCCTTTTAAATTAATGTTTTCAAAGGTTTCACCTTATTTTCTAACACATTTTTTCTAGTAATTTTACTTTCTTGCTATTGTTTTAGTCAGAAAGAAAAATAAATTTATTGAGGATTTTTTTTAAAAAATAAATGTAATACTGTATACACATTTATTTTTATTTTGCCTTCTTTCCTGCAAGGTAATAAAGTTAAATTTCATTATTTAAAAGTAATTAAGGCTACACAAATCTCTGGCTGCATAGCAGGAGAGAAGGTCTATGGCCAGTGATGGAGTTGTAAAAAGGTCAGAAGGTCAGATCTCCAGACTGACTAGAGCCGGAGCTCCAGTGCATCACTAGTTATAATTTTATTTTCAAATTTAACAATTTCCTACAGTTGGAAATAATATTTACCCAATTGCTGTTTTAGTGAATTTTTAATTTGTATTAACTTTTTTACTTTAATATTCTTAATGTTCAACTTTAATTTTCCTATTCTTAAATACCCTCATGCCTAATATATAAAAAATCCTATTTCTGATAAAAAATGAGCTTACCTCCATGTAGACAGCTGATCATGCTGTTAGACTATAGATGATGAACATGATATCATAAGTCCAAAAATTACAGAAATATATATCTGTTATTAGTAAGTCATGAGCATTCCAATTAAGGTGAAAAAGTTCTTTTACAAAACTTCCCAACAACCAATAAAACTATTAATACAGTGTTTTAAGTTATAATTTCTTACCTCTCAATTATTGCTGAAACAATTATAGAATTAAAATTAAATATACTAATCAGGGATAATATTTCAGTCCTGAAAATAAAAAACATTGTTGTTTATTTAAAATTTTCACAAAATTAAATTAATAATAGTACACAGTAAATACAAGAGCTAGAGTAAGAAAATATGAAAGCAGAAGTATTAGAATGGGGTCAGAGCAATTAATTAAAACAAAATCCAAACCTCCCCAGTTACCTTAGTTATTTATAAAAGAGTTTGTGATGACAGTAAATTGATTTTCAATTTAGACTGTAGCCAATACGACTGAATTCATTTGAAGGGAATTAGTTTTTCCTTTTTATTTATTTTTTTTTTTTTTTAAATCTCAAGTTGTATTTAGCTTACATCACCAAACCAGCAAATTCTCATGGCATAAAAAAGTTTTTATTTTAGGTCACCATTTCAAATCACAAAAAATTTTGAACACCAATTTTCACAAAAATTTCTCACTACTATCATGGTTATTTATAAAATGCTATAAACTAAATTATAATTATTTATAAAATAATTTATAATTATTTATATTATGATAATTATTTATAATTTATAATTATTAATAAAATGCTATAGACTATTTTATAAAATGCTATAAACTCAGTAATACTAAAGAATTACCAAAGTTAATAAAAAAAAAAAGGTGGAACAATGAAAATAATAAGAAAATGAGAAACTTCATAGCTATGTTTGAAAGAGTTCATTGTAAAGCTACAACAATAATTTTTGGCTTTGAGAGTAAGAATTATGAGGAGAGACTGAGGAAGCTAGGAATGTTCATTGCTGAAGGTGATTTCCTAGAGGGGATGTGAATAGAGTTTACAAAATATTTACACCTCTTGAAAATACAATATTAAAAAATTCTTTATAATATACCATGGGAGAGGGACACCAGGGGGCATGAAAAAGTAAAAAAAAAGCGATCCCATCTAGTGATGGTAATTACACTTTAATCGAACCACGTACCACTCCACTTATACCACAATTTCTACTACATCAAAGGTTTTATATATAACAAATACATATCTGGATTTTCCTGGTCATTGTAGTGAGTAATGTACTCCAAAAATTTTAAAGGGTGAATCTGGCATGATCAACCCTATCTAGAAGCACTCTGGGAGTCATACAGCATCTTATTATCCAAATAATTTTATGACTTTTTAATACTTATCCAAAACTTCTACAACTAGAAATGTTAAGTTAACTGGCCTCATATTTTCATCATTTGTCAACACTAAATCTAATAATACTGCATGTTTTGTAGGTTCACGGACCACCAGAATCAAAAAATATACTGTATACAATTTATACAGAACTCCTATGATTCATGCCAGTCAATTAATCCTACTCAATGTAACAATAATCAAAGTCTCCCAATTTTGACTAACACTTTTTCTTTATTGTGGCATGATGCCTCAATTTCCTTCCCCCTTTCTACATTTAGTTCTAGATTCTGGGTAGAAGCAGAGCTGGGGAGCCAGTGTTGGAGCAGGTGCTGTGGAGCTATGGAGCCAGAAGTTTTGGTGGAGCTGGAACCATTTCTAGGATTGTGGGTGGAGCCAGAGTTGCTGCTGAAGCTGGAGCCCAAAAAAGGTAGCAGCTCCAGCTCCAAATGTATTCTGCTATCATATTATCATTCATTATTTTTTCTTATTCATTCTTTTTAATTTTTATTGTAATTCATTACTTCTTACTATGAATTGTGAAAAATTTTCTGTCTACAGCCTCTGCTTCTATTTTGCTTGAATTAAACTTCACACACACCCCAACAAATATGCATGCACGCATATATATATATATATATATATATATATATATATATATATATATATATATATATATATATATATATATATATATATATATATATATATATATATATATATATATATATATTCTCTGTGAGATCAACCATTTTTTTTAAAAAAATACACCCTCATCTCTCAGAATTTGCTTATTTTTGGTGTACAGGGTTGTTTTAATCCCTGAATTCATTTCTGAAAGTTATAGGTCAATCTGACCAATAGGTCAAACGTACTGACCTTGGTGATTTTGAGGTCATTGGCGAAGGTCACCTGCTTTCGATGTCTATAACTTGAGTAATACTAGTCATAAATTTATAATTTTTACATCTTTAGAATCGGAAAAGATCAAGGAATGCGAATATACAAGTTTTATATCCAAAAAAAAAAATATTTATTTTTTAAATGTTGACCAACATTTGAGGTCACGATTTGACCTCTTTCTCATTCGCTGAGAGAAAAAGTTATAGATGCAAAAAATGAAAACACATTCATTTGCTATAAGAATCAGCAATAAAAACTTTGAGTATGCTTGTATTTTATCCATATTTGGGATTTAATGAAACATATGTTGAAGTTGAATTTTAATATTAGACCACATTAAAGGTATATACATTTAAAATTTTTGGATGTAATTCAATTGACAATTTTAATTGAATAATTTAATTATTTGACTTCACAAGATAACTATTATTTGGGGCAAAAAAAAAATTTTATTAATATTGTTAGGGGAATAAGTATTTTACTTCTAAGAATATTCAGACTCTATACATTAGTATTTGAATTTAGTATTGGCACTTTTAAAACATTTTGAGACTTCTTCTTCTTGAAATATGTACTGTAACCTTGTGCCTCCCTTTAATGAAGGAGGAGACATTATTGCCAATATGGAATCTCCAGGAACAGAGCATGTATCTTTCCTTGTGGGAAAATTATATGACCTGATTCCAAAGGTAGCAGAAGGCTCTAGAAAGTTGACAAAGAAATCATCAAATTCCTCATTATATTCCTCAACAATTCCAAACCATATTTTCTTGTCATAAACACAACCAACATATCGGCCCACTTATACATCTGTAACTTTTATAGCATCATGTACAGTGTCTCCAGTTGTATTTATAATCCTTTTCAATTCCCCTTTAGAGGAGCTTGAAAACAAATAAACCATTAGTTCCTCTGTATTTTTAGGAACAAATCTATGAAACTGTCTAGTTCCAGGAATAGTACAGACATCTGCAAATCTATGCATTAACTTTCTATTGTATTCTAATTCACATTTAGAAACAGAAATACTTGATATTTGAACTCAAGCTTTCTTCACAAAAATGAAACATGTCTTCAGGTGTGAGAATTTGCCCTGAGGTAGTTCTCTGCAAACTGGCTCGTGCAGTAGCTCTTTTTATTGTTCCTCCAATTCCATCACATGCAGACTTGCCATGAGAAGTAGCAAAGAAGTTCCACTCACAAGTCAATCCATAGTCTTCGTTATGATAGCAGAGGTTTTTAAAGTTGTATTTGTTTTTATACTGGCCTACACAACCATCGGAAAAATAGTGTATTTTCTTTAAATTGGGTAGACTTACTTTGAGATAAGGAATAAGCTTTGAAATGAATGTGTGAACCATAACTGTATTGTGCTTTGTTGAATCAGAAAGGAAGCAGAAGCTCTTATGGCAGAGTTTATGTGAACCATTTGATTTGAAATAAACAATGAAAGGATGTACTGTACATTGGGAATTTTCGTAATGGAAACCCTGAGCTGCATCTTGGACTAGGAATGAATAGTTTTCTGAAAAGTCTCCAACAACCACTGCTTCACTGTGGAATGGCAAATTTTCTTTTAAGTCCTTAAAATAATGAGCTTGCTTCTGAGCTACAAAGTGATGTCGAGCCAAATTTGCAATTTTCCTACTGAGTGATGTAAGGAATTCATGAAGTATTTTCACTTCAGTAATCATGGTGCATCGATCAGTAGTCACCCACTGTTTGTACGAGATTTCTTCTGAAGCTGATTGTACACTATCAAGTAATTCAAGAAATGCCTGCACACCTTCTTCTCTGGGACAATCTTTACAAGTCATCATCATGCACTCTTCTCTTTCTGAATTACAGACACTGTAGTCCATAAGATCCTTATATGTAAGCCCTTTTTCTCCCAATGCAGCCAGTTGTAACTTTGGGTTCTGATGATATGTGCAAACACAGACACAGTGAGTGCCACCAGCACCAGCAAGCACGCAATATGATGGTCGTAACTTTGCAAACGTTGAAAATCCTACTTTGGGATTTGTGCCATTATTCTTGTATAACTCGTACAGCTCTTTCAAATTTCCAAGAATCAACCTCTTTTGAACTTTACATGATTGCCCTTCTGAATTCCTAACTGTTAAACAATCTTTTTGCCCAGGGCACATTCGGCTTACCTCATCTGATTCATAAAATTCTTTAACCAATAATTTCTCTTTATTAGAGATCACCTTACCTTTACTCATTGAAGGAACTTCTGGTAATCCCTTCTCTTTTCACCATATAAATACTGGTTTCAAAAAATTTAGCTGTATGTTTAATAGTATATGGTGATAGGGTTAGAATTTGTATCTTGCGTTTGTAGTTGTCACATTCATTGAAAGAAGCTTTTAATTCTTGCATTATTTTTTCAAGCATGACCTTATGAACATTTTTTTTTTAAGATGAAGTTTCTTTTATCTTTACTCCATAACTTGCTTCCAAATTCTTTTTCAGTTGTTGATTGCCTAGTTTTAGTTTTTGTTCAACCTTCAGTTTCTTTTGGCTAGATTTCAGACCTTCTGAAAAAAATGCAGAAATGTCTAATTAATAAAATTTTCCTGGAAAAAAATTATAGAACTTTTGTTTTCAAGCTTTGTAAATTAATAAAATATTTTTTAGATTAAAATGTGACCAAATTTAAAGACGCATGATATTCTTCAAAATCAATTGATGATGTTTAGTTTACCAAAATTTAGCTGTGATATACAATTGAATTTACATATACAGGTATAACTCGTTTTACGGCTCTTCGCCGCTCATACGGCACCAAAATATTTTTCGGCGCTTGTCTCGCTCTTACAGCAACCATGCGCTGTACAGCTTTTAATCAACAAATTTCCCATGCAGCGTTCAGTTTGAACGCAGCATTCATAACACGCGCATCGCTCTCCACTTGACCACCCAATTTAAAACAGTAGTGTTACAATTGCGTTAATACGCATTCATATTACGTATACATACCTTCACTGTATACCCATATAGACATGGCTCCTAAGACTAGTGAAAAGAAGAGTCGGAAGTCACTTTCGTTGGAAAAAAAGTTAGAAATGATTTACTTACATAACCAAGGCATTTTGAATGCTGAGATAGGCCATAGTCTAGGCCTAGCTCAGCAAACTGTAAGCACAGTTACTAACTCTAAGGAAAAGATTTTGAAAGAAATTAAAAGTGCTACTCCAATGAACACTAAAATAATAAGAAAACGGGACAATGTTATTGCTGAAATGGAGAAAGTGTTAGTGCTGTGGATCAAAGATCAAACTAGTCATAACGTGCCATTAAGCCAAAGCCTAATTCAATCCAAGGCCCTAACTTTATTTAACTCAGTTAAGGCTAGCAAAAGGGACGAAGCTAAAGTGATAAGTTTGAAGCAAGCAGAGGCTGGTTTATGCGGTTTAAAGAAAGAAGCCAGCTACACAATATTAAAGTGCAAGGTGAGGCAGCTAGTTCTGATATGGAAGCTGCAGAACGTTATCCAGCTGAGCTAGCTGAATTAATTGAAGAAGGAGGCTACAGCAAACAACAAATTTTCAATGTTGATGAAACGGCCCTATTCTGGAAGAAGCTACTGGCTAGAACTTTCATAGCTAAAGAGGAAAAAACAATGCCAGGTTTCAAAGCTAGCATGGATAGGCTGACCCTTTTGTTAGGAGCAAATGCAGCTGGTGACTACAAATTAAAGCCAATGCTCATATACCATTCGCAAAATCCTAGGGCCTTGAAGAATTATGCAAAAGTCAGCCTACCTGTTTATTATCAAGCAAACAAGAAAGCCTGGATGACTGCCGATCTTTTTACGAAGTGGTTCACTGAGTATTTTAAGCCTACTGTTTAGAACAAAAAATTCCCTTAAATATTCTTTAATATAATGCTCCCGGCCACCCAAGAGTTATAATGGAAATGTACAAGGAGATTAAAGTTATTTTTCTTCCTCCTAACACTACATCAATTCTGCAGCCCATGGACCAAGGAGTAACCTCGACTTTTAAAGCGTATTATTTACGCCGAACATTTGCAAAGGCTATTGCACTTGATAGTGATGCCGATCCCAATGAGCCACAAAAAAATAAACTGAAGGCCTTCTGGAAAGGATTCAATATTTTAGATGCTATAAAGAACATTCGTGATTCGTGGGATGAGGTCAAATCATCAACACTCAAAAGGAGTTTGGAAAAAATTGATTCCAACCCTTATGGATGACTTTGAAGGCTTTCAGTTGATACACCTAATGTAACAACAGAGGTGGTAGATATGGCAAGAGAGTTAGAACTTGAAGTTGCTCCTGAAGATGTGACGGAATTGCTGGCATCTCACGATGAACCTTTAACAGATGAAGATTTACTTTTACTCAATGAGCAACGTAAATTATTTCTAGAGGCCGAATCTGTCGTTGATGACGATGATGACAACAATATTAAGGTAATGTCTACAAAAGATTTAGAGCATTATGTAGGCCTACTGCACACAGTTGTGAAAGGATTTGTATCGATTGACAATAACTTTGAGAGAAGTTCGAAAGTTGGCAAAAGATTGCTAAACGACATCACATGCTACACTGAAATTCTTTGAGAGAGAAAGAGATGCTCAATGAAGCAAACGTCATTGACATCTTATTTTAAGCCAGTGCCTCAAATACCCGCACCTTCAAATCCTATAATTCAACAGCCATCATAGCCTCAACAACCATCAACATTAACGTTAGACTCTCCACCAAGCAAGAGAATTAGATTCGTTGAAGGGTCAGATAACGAGTCTCACTAATCCCCTATAACTTCCTTCAATGATATTAATAAAGTTTTTAAAGCCAAAATATATTATTTTTATTTTATTTACCCTTCATTACGTATTTTATTTTTAAATTGAAACTGTTATTTTAGCCTAGCGCTATTGCGCAAATAATAAATAATAGTGTAAACAAGTTTTAAGATGTTCATATGTTGTAGCAGTGGTCTGGAACCATACCCGCCGTATTACCGAGGTATACCTTTAAAGAAATATTATTTGGCTGTCACAGTTTTAATCTGAACTTCAGAAACTACTGTCTACAATAATTACTCTTGATATATATATATATATATATATATATATATATATATATATATATATATATATATATATATATATATTATATATATTATATATATATATATACTTTATTGGTGTTTGAGCCAATAAGGGTAGAAGTTTCTGAATATTTATATCTGCTTTTTTCTCATCTTCAAAGCTAGTACTAGAGCTCCTCTTTTCAAAAGAAGTATCTTTACTTAAATTAATGTTTAATTCAGAAGCAACATGTTCTTGACCTTCTATTTCCTTAGGTAATGCACCAAGATTTTGTATTTTTTTTCATGCAATTAAGGCATAAGTAAGAACCTTTATTCACTTGAATAATTTCATCATCATTTTGTACAAAAACATCACCTGACAATTTTCTAATATATTTATATATTTTCCTCTTATGTTTTCTCAGTGCATCAGCACAATATGTATGATGGTGAACCATTTTCTTTTATTTTGTAAAAATTTAAGTTTAATAATATATATATATATATATATTTATATATATATATATATATATATATATATATATATATATATATATATATATATATATATATATATATATATATATATATATATATATATTATATATATAGAGATCCCGGTTGGCGCAGTGGGTAAAGCGGAGGAAATTCAATAGACAAAGCGAAGAATTTCCACGCTTTAGGGCAGGACGTTCGAATCTCGATAACACGAAGAATCCGATCGCTCCGCCCAGTAACCAAAGATCGGACATAAAAAATCGCCGTTAGTAGGAGGTCTTCTGTAATTAATTACAGTTTACGGCAAAGTGTATTAATACACTGATCTCAATACCCACACATCACTACAAACACAGCCAACACATACAACCTATAATTACATACAAACACTATCCTCTATCTGCCACTTGTACAGTAGGTCTTCAAAGTATAGAATCTCACTACACCCACGGATAGCTGAGCGATCTAGATCTGTAAGACTGTGGCAAGGGTTACTATCACCCCAGATAACTGTACATCATATCACCAGCATTAGGTGACCCCACTGGTCGGGAAAACACAAATAACTCTCCTTCCCCCGATTGTCCTCACTACGGTGAGAGGTTAAAAGTGGTGAGAAAGTCTCTCTCTCTCTCTCTCTCTCTCTCTCTCTCTCTCTCTCTCTCTCTCTCTCTCTCTCTCTCTATAATATATATATATATATATATATATATATATATATATATATATATATATATATATTATATATATATATATATATATATATATATATATATATATATATATATATATATTAATATCTCCTCCGGTGGGCAAAGGCCAGAGGCCTACCAAATTCCACCGGAGTTGGGAAGATCTATATCATGGTCGATGGAGGCCGACGTGTCTAGATACACGGCGTTTGAAAGTATGCAAGTCAAAGGAAGTTGGGAAAACAGATGAAGGAAGTGTGTTCCAGACTTTACCAGTAGAGTATATGTAAGAGTGAGCATAGCGGTTCAGTCTGGGGTCAGAGAGTTGGACAGAGAAAGGATGAGACTGTGTAGAAAGGCGTGTCGCACGGCCACGAGCTCTTCTCAATGGAGGAGGTATGCGACGAGAGAGTTCAGAAGAGCAGTGTCTGTTGTAATAGCGATAGTAAAGAGAGAGTGACGCAACAATTCGACGGGCAGAAAGAGATTGAAGAGAGTTAGTAAGAGCAGGAGAGTTGATAAGACGAAATGCCCTAGACTCCACCTTCTCTAGGAGAGCTGTGTGTGTGGAACCACCCCAGATGTGCGAAGCATACTCCATACAGGGGCGAACAACACCCCTATACAGAGCAAGCAGCTGGGGTGGTGTGAAGTAATTCTGAAGGCGCCTCAGAACACCCAACCTCTTAGAAGCTTGTTTAGAAAGAGAAGTAATGTGATCTTTCCAAGAAAGATCACGAGAAAAAGAAACACCAAGAATATTAAGAACAGATGAAGGTTTGAGTTGTGTGTTTTCGAAGAAGATATCATAGTTGTGTGGAAGATTGTGTCGAGTGGAGAGATGAAGGAATTGAGTTTTTGAGGCATTGAAAACAACCATGTTTTCTCTGCCCCAATTTGAAATAAGTGAAAGATCAGAGGTTAGTTGCTCCAAGGCTACCCTTCTCGAGTCTATCAACTGCTGTTGGGTGGGACGTTTTTCAAACTGGAAGGAATAATGAAGGGTGGAGTCATCAGCATATGGAGTGGATAGGAGATGAGGTAATAGAGAGAAGGTCATTAATGAAAAGTAGAAAAAGTGTTGGGGATAGGACAGAACCCTGAGGAACACCACTATTAATAGATTTAAAGGAAGAACGGTGGCCATCTACAACAGCTGCTATAGAACGACCGGAAAGGAAATTAGTGAGAAGATCACAGAGAGAAGGATAGATACCGAAAGAGGGAAGTTTAGAAATCAAAGCTTTGTGCCAGACTCTATCGAAGGCTTTCGATATGTCTAGCGCCACAGCAAAAGATTCACCGAAATGCCGAAGAGCGGAGGACCAAGAGTCAGAGAGAAGGGAAAGAAGATCACCCGTAGAGCGTTTCTTACGAAAGCCATACTGGCGATCTGAGATAAGATTAGAAGAATTGAGATGTTTCCAAATCTTCTTGTTAAGGATAGATTCGAAAACTTTAGAGAGAACGGAGGTCAAAGAAATAGGACGGTAGTTGGAGGGTTGAGAGGGGTCCCCCTTCTTCGGCACAGGCTGATGATGAGCGCACGTTTCCAGCAAGAAGGGAATGGTTGAAGTAGAGAGGCAAAGACGAAATAGTTTACCGAGGCACGGTGCAAGCTCGGAAGCACAAGTTTTGAGAACCACAGGAGGAATACCATCGGGACCGTACGCCTTCTTATATTAAGCTCAGAGAGAGCAGGAATGACATCTTTAGAAGAAATTCTAATTTTAGGCATAATTGAGTTAGAGGGGGTTGAAGGAGGAGGAATAGCTCCGGAATCATCTAAGGTTGAATTAGAGGCAAAAGTTTGAGCAAAGAGTTCAGCTTTAGAAGAAGGTAAAACAGCAGTTGTGCCGTCAGAAGATATTAAGGAGGGAAAGAGGAAGAAGCAAAGTTAGAGTTGACATTTTTTGCAAAATGCCAGAAAGAACGTGAAGAAGAGGAACCAGAAAGATTATTGCATTTTCTACGGAGAAATGAGTTTTTAGTGTTACGAAGGATAGATTTTGCAAGATTCCGGGATGAAATATAAGTAGCGTGAGTTTCTGGAGTTTGAAGACGACGGTAATCCCTGAAGGCAGCATCCCTGCGGCGGATAGCGCGAGAACAAGCAGAGTTAAACCAAGGTTTGTTAGGTTTAGTAGAAGGGAAAGAATATGGAATGTACGCCTCCATGCCAGAGAGAATCACCTCGGTAATGCGTTCTGCACACTCAGAGGGACCCCTCCCACGGAAGCAATAATCATTCCACGGGAAATCGAAAAAGTACGACCGCAAGTCCGACCAGCTTGCGGCACCAAAGTGCCACAAACGTTTCCTTTCTATAGAAGGGGGTCTTTCCTGCGGAAGACTTGAAGAGGATACAGAGATAAGAAGGTGATCGGAGGAACCCAGAGGAGGAAAGAGCTTAACAGTATAAGGAGAAGGATTAGAAGTTAGGAAAAGGTCTAGAATGTTGGGTTCATCTCCAAGACGATCAGGGATACGAGTAGGGAGCTGCACCAACTGCTCAAGGTCGTTTTGGATAGCGAAATGGAAGGCACGTTCACCAGCTGTATCATGAGAACTAGATGAAAGCCATTGGCGGTGGTGAACATTGAAATCACCTAATATGATGATTTCAGAGAAAGGAGAAGAAGAAGAATGTGCTCTATTTTGGAGTTTAAATAGTCGAAGAATTTAGGATAGTCAGTAGAATTAGGAGATAAATAAACAGAACAAATGAATTTAGTCGTAGAATGGCAAGAGAGCCTAAGCCATAAGGTGGAAAATTCGGAAGACTCCAAATTAGAGACACGAGAACAAACGACATCGTTGCGCACGTATGCACAACAACCGCCTTTGGCTGAAAATTGAGGATAGAGACAGTAGGAGGAAACAGAATAGGGTTTGCTATCAGAACGCTCAAACATCTGAGTTTCGGTCAAGAATAAGAGGTGAGGTCTAGAAGAAGAGAGGTGATGTTCAACAAAGTGGAAATTAGAGTGCAGACCGCGAATGTTGCAGAAATTAATGAAAAAAATAGACCGTGCATCAGGACAAGCCGGCAGCTGTGTCCTGGTGGCACCAACCCCATCACCGGAGGCCACCAACTCCCAAGTGGTGATGGGGGAAGGGGTGGGTGAGGGGTTATGTTTGGAAGCCGCCCCCCGTGGCTTCTCCGAGTCAACTTCTTTTGAGGCCATCATTTAGTTTTTTTAATTTTCTTTTAAAGGGTGTCTGTATTAATGTTCTGTGTGTGCGAAGGAGAGTTTACTCCGATTTAGAAGATGGTGAGCGCGAAATGGAACGAACCATTGGGCACCGGGATGAGATGGGAAGTACCCTTAGCATCCCATATACCCAATGTGGGGTAATCTCATCGCCTCGGGAGCGCTACTTCCCTCCCCGTATATATATATATATATATATATATATATATATATATATATATATATATATATATATATATATATATATATATATATATATATATATATATATATATATATATATATATATATATATACTTCAAAATCTGTTTAAAAAAAAAAAGTGTCAATTAATAAAAGCAAGTTATATTAACTTTAAGACAAAGAATAAAATTTGACTTTTATAAATGTTTACTTAAATCCTAAATTCGGATAAAGTATAAGCATACTCAGCATATTAGTAAAGCATATTAGTAAAAAATACTTTTTCCAAAATCTCATTCCTTCCATGGCTCTCAATCGGAAACCACATCACGCACAATACAACAAACAAGACTAGAGATCAGGGCACATTATAAGTTTTTAAAGAAATCAAAAATCAATGATTAATTGAATGACAATGAAAATTCTTTAACTTAATTACTGAGGCAGTGTGAATCATCAAGGTAAAAATTTATTTTTCAATCATTGGCAAAAAAGAAAATTTAGGTTACCAAGGAACTTTAATTAAATTTTAAGAATAAAATTAGCTTATGAAATCAAAAGTAACCTGAAAGACTTTCAATTGTTAATTTTAATCCCAACTCTTATTTGAGCTTTATTCAACTTAATTAATTCATGAATTATTATAAACCTCATATATCAAACATTTTTACTGAACCTAACTGGAAAACTTTCTTAGAGTAACATTGTACAGTAAAATAATCATTTTTTGAGGAACAATGTACAATAACAATAAAAATTTTCTTTTAAGTAACAATGTACAGTAATAATAATATTTTTTTCTGAGTTACTTGTTACAGCAACTGGATTCCGATTCCAGGTTTAGTGTTGTGTTTTAGTGTAACAGTCAATTTTATTGGAATATGTCATTTCTTTTTACGGTTTTCTTTTCTTTCTCCACTCTAATGGTGTATCCATTACATTAGAGTATTCTGTTACATCTCCCCGGGATCTTGTATCAGGTCTTCTAACAGGCGTTTCAATAATCAATTTAGTTGTACTTTCTATTATCGATTCTCCAGTTAAACTTCTTCTTCAACTGACTTTTTGTTTTAAAATTAACTCTCCCTCCACTGAATAAGATGGTGATAAATTGTCAACATTATTAACCATTGCCATCTCTGTAATTTAATATTTTCAGCTAAGAATCTCATCAATCTACTATGGGATTGTATAATTTCTTCCTCAAATTCATTTGAAGATTCTTCTATTATTGTATGTAATCTTTTACTAGGACTCAATCAATCTCCTCCTTTACTCAACTTCTCCTCTACTCTTTCTTGTTCTAAAGTATCTAAAATAACTGATTCCTTTCTTGGTAAACTCATTCTTCTCAGTCCATAATTGTCCATTAAAGAAGAGTCATCAAATTCGAAATTTGGTATGTCACTGTAATCTGAGCTTGATTTTCATCAAAGATTTCGATTCTCAAATCCTGAAAACTCATTTTCCAATTCTTGTTCTGAAATTATCCTCAATGCCTGTTCTATAGTGTTACTACAGTGACTCTTGAAAAGTTGAAGAAAAAACACTTTGACAAAGATCTGAATTTAAAGATCTTCGATAAGCCTACTAACCGTAAGGCAAATAAGGGAATAGTTTCTCCTGGTTTTAAATTCGCATCTGTGAAATTTTCTGCATCATGTCTTAACTCCTTCTCCAACTCCTCTCTATACCACTGCAACATTTGACGTTTAACTTCCTCATACTCTAATGAGGTACATGTTATGATTTTGTAGACCTCTAATGCTAGTCCTTCTAGGTGAGTTCCCAATAAGGAAACTCTACCTTCGGTTGAACCAGGGTATAAGGCCTCGCAATAGGTGTCAAATTTTCCAGGAACTGCACCAAGGTTTCCCTTGTCCCTAATTTAAACTTCCTTGGTGGAATAACTCTGGGCTTTCTCTCAATGGAAAGAGCTTGCACCAGAGTTTTCATTGATTGAATCAAATTAGCATTTTGGTGAAGCAATGCATTTAATGCATGCAAATCATTATTATAGCATTTGAGCCAGCTGCAAGTGGTGGATTTTGTAAACTTCCGATGGGAGGGTTCAAAGGAAGATTCACCTCTGATAAAAGGGTATTAGGATCTTCAAGCTGTGAATTCATATCATCGGGCATTTTGTTTTATGTAAGTAAGGTCTTGGAGAGCACAAAAAATTCCTTGGAAATTTGTGGGATCTATCTCCATTTAAGTTTGTTGGATTTATCTCCCAAAATCAGGAAAAGGGTGACAGAACACCCAGCAACAGAGCAAGCCAACCCTAAAGATTAACTACGCTCTGCTACCATTTAATGCAAGAGGGTTTTACTTACATGAGAAGTGGCAGCAATTTTCTTCTCTTTTCTGCCTTCCTCTGGCACTTTCAAAGCATTCCTGTGCAGCCTAGGTAAACTCAAGGACCAACTTTGTTTTTGTAATGAAGTAAATGATGTGCCTGTTTCCTTCCTGTCCTTAAGGAGATCATCCCTGTCACTGGGTGAGAATAATTAAACAAATTAGAAAAATAACTCCTCCAAGATTGGAGAAGCAGGAAAACAAATCGTACTCACCAAAAGTCGTGACCTCTATTAATCTTACCAGGAAATCCACTCAAACAAAATGAAAAATAAAATGTGTCAAAAAACAAGAGAAATAAAAAATTATTTATTTTACCGATTAGCTTAATATATATATATATATATATATATATATATATATATATATATATATATATATATATATATATATATTATATATATATATATATATATATATATATATATATATATATATTATATATATATATATATATATATATATATATATATATAATATATATATATATATATATATATATATATTATATATATATATAAAATTTATATATATTATATATATATATATATATATATATATATATATATATATATATATATATATATATATATATATATATATATATATATATATATATATATATATATATATATATATATTATATATATATATATATATATATATACACACATATAATCCAGAGACAGTGATAAATATTGAACACACTTTATATATTTATTTAGTTTTTTATTTTATCCCTAAAATTACTTTTTGAAAATAGAAAACACTTATAGTTTCACATTTATTATTTGTTTAAAACTTATGTACTCTATATTGTAAACCAAGCTTTCGCGGGATTTTTTTCTCTTCCCGCCTCTTTCAGGGTTGTTAAATAAGAGAGCCCGTTCTAATAATTATCTTCTCGATTTCAGTCATGTGTTGGTTGGTTTTCGTTTCTGTTTGTTTTGCTCCATTTTTCCACTTTGTAGTTAATGTCTCTGCATGAGGTCGATTCTTTCAGGTAGTGATTGATAATGCTGTCAATATTGTAACTGCCTTTATCTCTGTTAAAGTTACGTCTATTTTTTATTAAAAAGGACTTGTAGAATTTTTTGTAATTTTGATTATTGATATACTTAATCACTTTAAATTTATTTTGTTTAATTAGGTGATTCTGTGTTTCCATATGTGAGATTAATGGTGAGGTTCTATTGTAATTGTTAGAGTTGTAGTTGTGCTTCCACCAGAGAAGGTTGTGTTGAAGTGTTGTCTTTATTTAACCTGTACAAATTGTTTATTTTTTAAGTTATTTTTATATTTTTAAGCTATTTTATATTGTTTGGGGATTTATTTGTTTGTATTATAAATAGTGGTATTCATTAATTTAATATTAAGGTGTTTCTTGAAGCTCTATCAGGAAAATAACTAAAGGCTAGGGTGGGCCTAATCCTTAGGTTTTTATCAAGAATTTGATATTTTCAGCTTAATTATATTTTTGTCTTGATTTTTGTAGAGTTTGTTAATTTCTGGTTAAGATTATTTAATTTCTTTTTAAATTCAAATAATTTAATTATATTGTCTGATTGGCAGTGGGCCTACCCAGTTGTACTGACTAGGCTTTCTCATTGCCCTAGGGTTTATTTTCAAAAACTCTAGACTAAACTAGGACCAAGGTAATTATATTGATTGTTTCATTTAGTATATTTGAGGTTAGATTGTTGCTTAGAGCTCTTGATTAAGTTAGGCCTTGTAACAGTATAGTATAATTTCAATAGTATTAAGTTAGGCCTTTGTAACAAAATAGTATAACTTCAATTTCATAGTACAATAATTTGAGTATGTATGTGGATTGTGATATTTGTGGGACTGTGAGAAGAGAAGATGTTGGTGAGTGTACTGTTTGTATCCTGAAAGCTGAGCATGTGTTGATAAGAAAGGAGATTGAAAGGATAAGTGAGGATTTGGATGAGATGAAAAA
>SEYY01002626.1:0-7500 GCA_009176605.1 Armadillidium nasatum
TACTTCTCTTAGACCCCCCAACACTTTCATTCATATATATATATATATAGAATGTTAAAACAGACGTACTTAAGCACTTTACATTTATAAAAGCACGAAGGTAAATTAAAAGGTTCGAATATTCATGAATCTTCAAAATATTAAAAACCTCGCTGTCATAATTTAAATGAAGTGATTTAAATAATGTGATTTTTTTTTAATTGAAGATCGCAAAGAGATTTAAATTGGAAAACTAAAAAATAATTTTAAAAATTAAAAAAAAAGTTAAATTAAATTATTTCCTTAATTAATAATACGAATCTCAATTAACGATATTTCAGGTACTTAAATGTATTTTTTTTTTTTTTGTTTTTTTTTTGTAGTTATTGTAAAAAAAACTAATTTCTTTTGAAACTTTTTCTAACTCTCATTTGCTCTGCTGGACGTATATAAAATTATTTACATATAAATATAAAAAATGAAGTGAGCTATCAATGTTTGCGTTATATTGCGTGAAACAAAAATTTTTGTATATGCTAAAAGAATTTTAGAAATACCCACAAGGGATACAAGAAACATATAAGGAAGATTTTTGAAATCTTGTAATAATTTAAGTATTTGTGTAAAAGATTATGTTATTAAAGTATATTATATTAAAAGAGAAAATGACTTACTTAAATGGTCACTAGTAATTTTTTCGTAATAGATCACGGAATCTCTATCAGACTGTACCTTTTTTGGGGGGCTGAAAAACTCAAATTAATCATAAATTTAATTTAACAAAAAAAAAATATTGATTAATTATCTGCTGTAAATATAATCCTGCTAAAGAAACAAGTTTCTTGTACTTTAGTTTCATAGAATTACATAGTACTGTAGAAGTGAACTATAAAGGAACATAGAATGATCAAAAACTTATATATATATATATATATATATATATATATATATATATATATATATATATATATATATATATATATATATATATATATATATATATATATATATATATATATATATATATATATATATATATATATATATATATATATATATATATATATATATATATATATATATATATATATATATATATATATATATATATATATATATATATATATATATATATATATATATATATATATATATATATATATATATATATATATATATATATATATATATATATATATATATATATATATATATATATATATATATATATATATATATATATATATATATATATATATATATATATATATACAGATATTAAATTCTGTATTAAAAAAACAAGAATAAAAATCTTTTTAGAAAAACAATTTTATTATTGGAACATCAACAAAAACGACACGGTATAATAAGAATTTCAGAAGAGAGCAGTCAGTCTTAAGATATTGTTAGATGTGAGAAGATTGTTTGTCATTAATTCAAAAATACTTGTATTTTTTTTATACATATAAATATTATTATTATATATATGTATATGTATTCTATATATATATATATATATATATATATATATATATATATATATATATATATATATATATATATATATATATATATATATATTATGTGAATTCTTAAATTATTTTTGTTTACAGAAAATAACTATTTATAATGTTAAAATGAAGTAACATAACACAAAAATTTTACATGAAGTAACAATGTACTTATAAAACTTATACTGAAATGAAGTAAGTAATTTTATTATATAAAGTGTAAAAATTATTACTGATGAAAAATGAAATTTAAATATATATATAAATGCTTTATTATTTATTTATATGTGTAATCTTATCTTATATGAAATCTTTTGATTTGAAATCTAATTGCATTTTTTTATTTCTTTATTTTTACAGCTGAGAGCTTTTTATATTTCATTGTCTTTGTATTTTGATTTTATATTTTAAACTCTTTATATTTTATGTTTTGGTATTTTGATATTTGGATTTAAACTTTTTATATTTCATTACTTGATTTGGCTTTGATATATATATATACACTATACTATCATACTGACGTTCTTGTATTATTTATTTTAAGCAGTATATTAATAAACCTGGAAAATAAATCTTCTGATCTCCTTAAGATTAATTATAATTAAGTTATCGATAAGGAGGGTAATATTTATATAAAAACCTTAAGTAAACTTCCATTACGAAAAGGTAATATTTTCTTATAAATGCGGTGTACAATACAACTACTATAAAACTACACTACTAAATAAACCCCGCATAAATTGGCTTTACCTTGCCAGGATACTTTTTAAATACTACTTTATACGTTACTTCATACGTTACTTTATACGTTGCTTCATATACGTTACTTCATATACGTTACTTCACATACGTTGCTTCATACGTTAAAATACGTTACTCATACATACTTTACTGCAATTTTACGGCGACCTTACTTACATACTACTTTTATATACTGCTATATACTGCTTAAATACTACGAACTACTTCTACACATTTATTTATACTACTTGCTTATATATGCCTTAATACTGCAAACTACTTTTAAGCATTCTTTTACGCACTACTTTTATATAATTTTATATATATATATAAAGCCTACGATTTATAAAAATCATACATTCTTTTGCTTGATGACGTCATAATTGTAAGCGCCCACAAAAGCTCACAATCCCACAATCCACTCGCCTAAGTCTTTTACAAGCCTAACTAAGTAGCGTCCTTTTATCACGTGATCTACTTTGAAACACTTTTGTATCTCCCGTAGTTGCTTACGTCACAGCCACAAACAATTTGCATTTTTCAGCCTGCGCATAATTTATGCAAAATACGCTTTCGAAACACTTTTGTATTCCCCGTAGGAATCCATTTTGAATTTTTAATGCGAAATATTTGAAAATATTTGAAGCATTTGAATAAATATTTTTCTTATATAAAAGAAAGCTACTATATTATTTTTGAACTTCAAAATACTATTTATAAAGCCTAAAAATACCAAAATCACTATATAAAGACAATTGAAAAAAAAAAAAAAAAAGCTCTCATTTCAACGAACTTTCATACAAAACTTTCATTCAAGACGAATTTTACTCTTTGAAGAAACGAAACTGCACTCTTTGAAGAAACTTTATTCCAGAGGAAATCTCTATTAGAAGAAGAAACTAAGAAACAAAGCAACCACATACAAAACGAAGAAAGAAAACATACAGGAAACTAATTACTACGTATCAAAATAATAAAATATAATTTTATTATTATTATTATTATTATTCTTAAGAAACTTTACAAATTAATAAATCATAACTAATACTTTAAATACTTTAAATACTTTAAATATACTTTTAAAATACTTTTTACTAATAATAGTAAATTCTAAAAATAAAATAAATATTTTTTTTACTACTTCCAATTTAAAATATTTTTTTGCTACTAACTAACATACAAACTAATAAGAAACAATAAAGCAGAAATAAAAAAAAAAAAAAAAAAAAAAAAAAAAAAAAAAAAAAAAATTTTATATATATATATATATATATATATATATATATATATATATATATATATATATATATATATATATATATATATATATATATATATATATATATATATATATATATATATATATATATTATATATATATTATTTTTATATTATTATTATTATTACTTTGATTAACATATTTATTATTTTCAGTAGATTAGTATGTGTTGATGATTGTTAATCCAAACAGAAGACAGAAAAAGAAAACTGAAAATAGAAAATGGAATTCAAAGGGTAAAACTTAATAAAAGAAATTAATTATTCTTCATATTTTTTTATTAATTTTTATATATATATATTTTTACTTGCATTTCAAAAATGAATGATGATATACGTTTAGACGGGAATAATCCTACAAACCAAACTATTGCATATTTTAATCAAACTAATACTACTATTTCTTCTACTATTGATAGTATTACTACTACTACTACTACTACTACTATTAATGCTACTTCTGGTACAAATACAAATACTTCATATACAGGCACTAGACCTAAAACTAATGCTCATACTACTGCTAATTTTAATACTTCTGATGCTTCTACTATGCATGCAAATGATGCAAATGATTTTACAAATAATGTTCATAGACCGACAGGTATTAACATAGAAAGATTATTTTATCACAGACCTAATATTCCTTTATTAGAAGGGTATAGAGGAAATGTTTGGACCGGCATTAGGACAGAGTTATGGGTTTCTTTACTAAACGATCTTTTTAGAGATGAACATATTTTTACGGATATAGAAAAGCTTGCCACTTATCCAAGATTTTTAGAGCCTAATGGAAGTGCAAGATTTATTATAGATTCATCTGTAGATCTTAAAAATGCACAAACTTGGGTAGAATTTTCAAATAATTTACTAAATATATTAAGCCCTTTAACTACAGAATCATGTTTTGAAATGTTCTCTCAATTCAAAAACTTAAATTGGAAAAAGGATACTGTTTTCCAAGTCTTTGCTTCACAAATTCAAGCTTCTTTAAATAATTTTGAGAAGAATGCTATAACTTATTTCAATGCTTCCTTTTCACCAATGATGAGGAAATTAATGATTTTTGGAACCATTTACAGTTGCGTACCAAATGAGTACAAAAATAAAATGGTGGAATATTTTGAGGCTGATTTATCTTACCCAGAACAAGTAAGAAGATACATGTCTAAAACTGCAAATGAGCTCAATATGCCATTTAAAAATAATACTGCAAATGTAAATAAAACACTAAGAGAAAACTCTGTTTCAAATATTCAATCATACAATAGGAGAGAAAACCAAAATAATATAAATTCTCAAGCTAACTTTGTAAGTAATTTAGATAGAAATAAGAATAAAACTAATGTTCAGCAATTTATAAATCCAGAAACAACTCCTAAATGTTTCAGATGCGAGAGATGGTGTCATGATACTAGTGAATGTACTTATAGTCCCTTTTGTTCACTTTGCAAAGACTATCATCTCAGAGGTTCTTTTCCCCAATGCTTAAACACAAAATGGAATCACTTATCTCCACAAAGCTTGCAAAGAATAAAGTTTCTTTCTCCAAATAGAAATGTTTCACAAAGGTATACTAATCAAAACTTACCTAACCAATACGATGACAGACGAAGCAGAAATATGTCTAGAAATCGTAATTTTAATAATAATTATAACCAATCTCAACAACAGCCAATGCACTATAATCATAATACTAGAAATAATGCTTTTCAAAACAAAAATGCTTTTCAAAAACAAAACAATTCTTTTAGTAATAGACAACAAGTACATTGTGTACAAGAAAACAATTTTACACATAACATGCAACCTACTGAATATTTTAATGAAAACACTTCTAATTATAATAATGATGATTTTTCTTTGAAGCACAATATTCCGAGACCACAGTCTCCATGCTATTTTAACAATAATGATTCTTTAGAATCAGAATCACATAAGCACACTTCAGTCAATACTGAACATTTTTCTCACTACATTGAAGTAGATTACGAATCCGATGTAGATGAATTAGATTATATTACTTGCAATTCTAATAGTTCATATACAGATGCAAACACTTCACTTTATTGCAACAATACAGATGCAAACACTTCACTTTATTGCAACAATACAGATGCAAACACTTCACTTTATCGCAATGATTCTTCAACAAGAAACTCTAAACTTGCTTACGAAGCTATTAATAGCAAACCACATAAAACTTTGAATAATTTATTTGGCATACCTACTAATATTACTCACAATCACTCATATACACATTCAAGTACTAATTTTATAGACACAGGTAGCATGAAGAGTTTATTAAAGCTATCTTTATTTACAAAACTATGTAATTTTTCTAATTCTAATGATGCTCCAGTCCTTAGAAAAACAAATATTGTTCTCAAATCTATCTCAGGCAATAAACTTTTAGTTTATGGAAAAACTACTTTAAAATTAATCATACATAATATTCCTTTCATTTGTGATTTTATAGTTGTAGAGGATAGTTGCTGTACTTTTCCTAAAGAAGTCCTCATAGGATGTGATATACTCACTAGAATTCCTTTAATCTTAGATTATCATGCACAAACTGCTTACTTAAAAGTTGAAGGTGAATTGAGACCTTTACCATTACTGCCAATAACAAACAATCACTTTAATTCTTCTGAAAATGCTCAACAAATACAGAAGACACACACACAACCACAAAAACAAAAACAAATGCTTAATCAACCACCTTATATCCCAAAAGACATAAATTCTATTACAAAGAACAAATCTCAAATTACAGAATGTTCTGAATATTTTTTAAATGCTAAAATAGAATCTTTTCAAAACGAATTACAAGAATTAAAAACACGCTTTGACAAATTTACTTCACTAACTAATAATTCTTCTTTTGAAAACAGATCACAAAACGTTAACAACTACTTCATATCATGATACTAATACTAATCCTATACTTGATCTTAAAAATAATGTTTTAGATAATGAAACTAATTCTGTAAACTCAGACACAAGTTTAATATTAGATAATGAAACTAATCCTGTAAACTCAGACACAAGTTTAATATTAGATAATGAAACTAATCCTGTAAACTCAGACACAAGTTTAATTTTAGATGATGAAACTAATTCTATACATTCAGATACAAGTTTAATTTTAACTACTACTTTTCCTATAGAAATTACAGAAAATGATAGAAATTTTAATGATTCTTCCTTTGTAAATGCTACTACTACTTTTTCATCTGATCTCTATGATGAACAAACTCCTACTAACCTTAAAGAAAATAACTCAAATCCTTGCTTAAATTCTGCAAATAACTCTAATAAGAAAGTTCATTTTCAAATTGATTCTTCTTCAGATACAGTAAATAATAATCGTTCTTGTTTTAGAGGAGATAATCGAAAATTTATTGGGAGACTATAATCAGTATTTAAATACTTCTTCACAAGCATTTTCTAGAAAAGAAAATACAACAAAACTAAATTCTAAATTTAGATCTTCCAAAAACTTTTACCATCCACAAAAACAAAATTTTAAATTTCAACATTCAAAGAAATTTTCTCAACATCCACAAATTTTACCAGATTCTTATTCTTATAATAAAACTTTTCAAAATCATTCTAATCACCCTCAAACTTTTCAGAATTCTTATCATTCTCAAACTTCTCCTAAAGTTCTTCCTCACTCTCAACAGACTTTTCAACATTCACAAAACTATTCCTATCCTCAAACTTCTTCAAATTTTGATTCTCATTCTCAGCATACACATCATCATACACAAAACTTTAAACAATCTTCACAATTTGATTCTCTTCCAAATAACTTTCCTAATATGTCACAAATTATAAATCCTCATATTTCTCCTTTAAGAAATAATAATGTATCTCCAAATTCTTCTCCTTCTCCAATATTAAAAGATAATAGACAAACAGATCCTTCATACAGACCATACCCATTGTATAAACATTCACAAAATACATTTCCCATGAAATTGAG
>SEYY01002627.1:5000-10000 GCA_009176605.1 Armadillidium nasatum
CTATATATATATATATATATATATATATATATATATATATATATATATATATATATATATATATATATATATATATATATATATATATATATATATATATATATATATATATATATATATATATATATATATATATATATATATATATATATATATATATATATATATATATATATATATATATATATATATATATATATATATATATATATATATATATATATATATATATATATATATATATATATATATATATATATATATATATATATATATATATATATATATATATATATATATATATATATATATATATATATATATATATATATATATATATATATATATATATATATATATATACATATATATATATATATATATATATATATATATATATATATATATATATATATATATATATATATATATATATATATATATATATATATATATATATATATATATATATATATATATATATATATATATATATATATATTTAAATTATTTATATGATAAATTTAACATTTTTTTCAAATTCAACATTTTTTTTAAGGTATACCATTTTGTTAGAATAAATTTCCTCTACTGCTTTAAATTTCACTATTTCTTCCAATTTACTATTCTAACAAATTCATGTCATAGATTGGATGTTCAGGTGTGAATCTCCAAGTAACCTTAGAAATTCATTCTCTGGGTATCACCAAGTTAGAATGAAAATTGTTTGGATTTTTATATATTTTTAATTATTTGCAATAATATCAGGAATGATATATAGGTTATAGGAACGATATATCGATTATTACGGTATTGTTGCTGCCTGTTATGATATATCGTGACGATGCATATTATTAGATTGAAAACTTCGTTGTTACTAAAACGTGAATGCTGTGAATACTGTGAAAACCTTTACGAAATATATTAAATGAAAATAAAAGAATACCAAAAGCAAGATTGTTTAAACCTCCAAAAAATTAAGATTAATATAAGCAAAGAGGAAAAAAAACAAATAAGGTAAGAATTACTGTTTTTATAACTACCAAGACGTAGGCCAAGAAGAAGCTAAACCAAGACCCTTTATATATATATATATATATATATATATATATATATATATATATATATATATATATATATATATATATATATATATATATATATATATATATATATATATATATATATATTTTTTAATCAAAAAGTTCACATCTCACGGGCATTGCCCTATTCGAGGAGAGAAACTTTTCTAGGTAGTATATACCTAGGATCCCGAAGTGGGATCGAACCGGCGCCCTCAAGCACGTGAGTCAATCACTTTACTTTATATATATATATAAATATATATATATATATATATATATATATATATATATATATATATATATATATATATATATATATATATATATATATATATATATATATATATATATATATATATATATATATATATATATATATATATATATATATATATATATATATATATATATATATAATATATATATATATATATATATATATATATATATATATATATATATATATATATATATATATATATATATATATATATATATATATATATATATTTCAGTGTTAAAGAAAAAAAAATATGAAATGAAGCTGCTTGAATAAGATGGAACTGGTAGATGATAAAACTAGTAAAACTGTTTAATATTTTAATTATTTCAAATCAGGATAAATATAAATAAATATACTTTCTTAATATTATAAAATAAGTATTATTATTACTATTATTATCATTATTATTATTTTATTATTATTATTATTATTATTATTATTATTATTATTATTATTATTATTATTATTATTATTATTATTATTATTATTATTATTATTATTATTATTATTATTATTATTATTATTATTATTATTATTATTATTATCATTATTATTTTATTAACTTTAAAATTATATTTAATAATAAATTTGATGCATTGAAGTTCTTTATTATTTACTCCTTATCCTTTCAATGTCAAAGAGGCGAATTATTTTTCTAAGACTTGACAACATCGTTTCTATATTAAATCCTCACTTATTATCTTCGTAAAAATTTATCAAATTAAAACTTTTCACAGACCATGATTTAATTAATATTATATATATATATATATATATATATATATATATATATATATATATATATATATATATATATATATATATATATATATATATATATATATATATATATATATATATATAAATTATTAAAATTATATTAAATTTGATTAACAAATATCTTTTCCTACGTTATTTTTTTTTCAAACATAGAAAACAAGATCTTAATTTTTAAGAATGTTATAATAAAAATTATGAAAATATTAATAATAATTATTATTATCATAACTATAAATATGCATAATCGGAATAATAATGATGGTAAAAGTAATAATTGTAATTATTATTATTTTTTTTTGTTATTTTATTATTATTATTATTATTATTATTATTATTATTATTATTATTATTATTATTATTATTATTATTATTATTATTATTATTATTATTATTATTATTATTATTATTATTATTATTTTATTATTATTATTATTATTATTATTATTATTATTATTATTATTATTATTATTATTATTATTATAATTATTATTATCATTATTATTATAATTATTATTATTGCCGGAGTGAAGGATGCAGAACATTTTTATGACATGTGATAACTATACTGGATGGTATTCAGTTTCCGCACTCAAGTAGTGAGTTGAATGTATCTGATGTCCCCATTAGACTACATCAATTCATACATTGTAACGTATTGATTGTTTTAATTTTTAATATTTGTTGCATGAGTAAGAATTTTAATGAGAGTTTAGACTTACTGGAATTTTTTTGTTTTATCATTTTGATAAAATTATTTATAATGAAACATGGTTTATTATTATTATTATTATTATTATATATATATATATATATATATATATATATATATATATATATATATATATATATATATATATATAATTCCTATGGTGGAAGTGTTACTGGTTATTATAAAAACATCAAATGTCGAAGTTGATGTCCGTTTCTCTGGAGTGTTTTCTTTGTCTGATTCCCTATTTGTTAACGGTGATTTTCAAAACAGAAGAGTGATTATTTGTGCTATTTATAAGTCTCCTGGAACCAGTTGATAATTTTACTGAACATGTAAAGGAAAAAATAATAAATTGTGACTCTGATGTTATATTGGGTGGTGATTTTAATACTAATTCGGCATCTATGTTGTCTGAACGTAATTTTTATCACACAGTCATCACACCTACTCGTGTTACCTCTTTCTCTAATAGTCTTATTGATAATATTTTGAATATGGGTGATCTTTTATATTCTGCTGTGATTTCTTCTGGTATTACTGATCATTTCCTGTGTGTCTCTTTATTTAAATATCTGGCGTTTACTGAAAGTAAAACAATGAAATATGGATCTATAATGCAGATGCTTTTGCTGGGTTCAGGATTAGGTTTGAACAGTATAGGAATAATTTTCTCTTCAACGGAAATCCTGATACATGTATGGAGAGTCTAATACTTTATATGGAGAAAATAATAAGCGAGTTTTTCGCTATTAAGTACAAAAAATATTAAATTTAAGCATGAAAAAAGACCTTGGATAAGTTTTGACTTATGTCAATTTATAAAGGAAAAACATTACATGGTTTCATTATGTAAATTTGGAATTAAGCCATTTTCTAAGTTTAAACGATATATACAGTATATATATATATATATATATATATATATATATATATATATATATATATATATATATATATATATATATATATATATATATATATATATATATATATATATATATATATATATATATATATATATATATATATATATATATATATATATATATATATATATATATATATATATATATATATATATATATATATATATATATATATATATATATATATATATATATATATATATATATATATATATATATATATATATATATATATATATATATATATATATATATATATATATATATATATATATATATATATATATATATATATATATATATTAAATAGTGATTCCAGACTAGCAAAAAATTATTATACAAGAAAGATTGAAAGTCATCAGGGGAAAACCAAGAGTAAGTGGAGGATTCTTAACAATTTGATTCAGCCTCCTAAAGCACGAGGTAAAATTTTACTTTTGAATAAGGTAACTATGGAAAGTGACCATTCACATGTTTCCACTCTGCTAGATGAATATTTTATCAATATTTCTAGGATTTTGCAGAATGAACATGTAAATATTTGAGATTATATATTTAAGATGTATGAGGATTACAACGGTGAATTACTTGATAATTTTTGATAATGTCCCTAACTCTTTTTTTTATCTTATTCTGCAACTAGCAATGACGTATACGAAGCTATTCATGCGCTAAAAGATAATAGCATCCATCATTCTGTTGTCCCTATTCGTTTGCTTCAGATAAGCAATGATTTATCTGAATTGTTAAGAGTGTTGTTTAATTGCTGTATTGAAATATCTGTTACCGAATATTTTAAAATTGCAATAATTATTCCTGGCTTATTTAATAATTACAGACCTATATCTATTTTGTTTCCATTTGATAAAAATTTTAAGAAAATCATATACTTTAGAATATATAAGTATTAGAAAGCTTGAAATTATTGACGTAATTTCAATTTGGTTTAAGTAAAAAAAAAAAAAAATGCCTTTTAAAACAAATATTATGGTATAATTTTTTTTCCTTTTTTCTTTATTCATTTTTTTACTATTAGAACGCTTTTGATATAGTTAGTCATAACATATTATTACAAAAACTTCATAAAAATGGGATCAGGAGAAATTGCCTTGAATTTCTTGAATCTTATCTTTCAAACAGAAAACTATATGTAGAAATCGGTAGATGTTTATCCAGTATGATGTATATATATATATATATATATATATATATAT
>SEYY01002629.1:0-5000 GCA_009176605.1 Armadillidium nasatum
TATATATATAATATATATATATTATTATTGATGTACAGTTCAGGGACAGCCAGTTTTTCTGGAGTCAGACAAGAACTTTGATAGCGTAGTCCATCAGTACATCAATTAGCAACACGTGTTAGAAATTTAACATTTTTTTATTTTTCTATTTTATTTTAATGCCAAATACTTTCTTGTATAAATTTAATATGCAGAGTGATCAGTGAAATAATTTATTCTATAACACACAAGGTATATATTATAAAAGAACTTTAAATAAAGTTAAATAAATTACGGTACCTATTCTACAAAAATCAAAGTGAAGAGATTTGGACAGGATTCAAGCTAGAACAATTTCCAGATTAATAGTTACAGAATTATAAACAAATTTGCTATAATACTTATCTGATAACCAAAAAATAGAGGAATCAATGGAAATTTGTTTAAAAGTAAATAGTTAAACAATAATGGTGTTTAATTGGAATATCCTCAAAATAATAAATCGTAGCAAATAAAAGATAGTTAGGTCTAAGTCAAACTACAGAAACTCATGCAATTTATATTTTATTCTAAAATCCAGCAAAATCTATGCTTCAGAACACCAAAAACTCATTTCTCTGTAGAAAATGCAATAATTTCTGGATATTCTTCATGCTCTTTCTGGCATTTTGCAAAAAAAAAATGCCAACTTTAATGTTGCTTCTTCCTCTTTAAATCTTTTATTTTCTTCTTTTGAAACTGAACTCTTTACTCAAACTTTTTCTTCAAATTCAACCTTAGATGATTATGGATCTCTACCTCCTTCTCCAACCCTCCCTCCCAAATTCTTTTGTACCTAAAATAGAAATTCCTTCTGAAGGTGTCACTTCTGCTCTGAGTTTAACACTAAGAAAGCATATGGTCCTTATGGTATCCCTCTGTGGTTCTCAAAACTTGTGATTTTGAGCCTGTAGTCTTGCACCCTACCTTGGTAAACTATCTTGTCTCTGTCTTTCCACTTCAACCTTCCATTCTTACTGGAAATGTGCTCTCACTCATCCTGTGCCGAAGAATGGAGATCCCCTTCAACCCTCCAACTACCCCACATTTCTTCAACCTCCATTATTTCTAAAGTTTTTGATCCTATTCTTAACAAAAAGATTTAGAAACATCTCAAATCCTTGAATCTTATCTCTGATTGCCAGTATGGCTGTAGTAAATGCTCTACTGGTGATTTTCTTTCCATTCTCTCTGACTCTTAGTCCTCCACTCTTCTGCATTTCAGTAAATCTTTTGTTGTGCTAAAAATATTGAAAGCATTCAATAGAATGTTGCACAAAGTTTTAATTCCTAAACTTCCCTCTTTTAGAATCTATCCTCTCTGATTTTCTTCTGGGTCGTTCTATGCAAAGCTGCTGTAGATGTCACCATTCATCCCTTAAATCTTTAGAGAAACTAACAGTTGATCTTTCGTTTTAAATTGAGTTAGAGAAAACATATATTTACTGTAAGATGAGGGAAAACTAACCAAAATTTCAAAAATTTCAACTTTCAGGTAGTGAAAAATTGGGATCATACAACTTTTTATAAATTTTTTCAAAAATATGAACCTTTCTGAATATGCTTAATAGTAAGTCATTTGACAGTGTAAACATACTTTACAAGGAGTATTTATGTTCATAAATTCAAAGTAAGTAGGTTATAATAAGTGGATGGCAGTAAAAGAAGAACAATCTACCCGAAGCCATGCCAGGTTAACCAGATTTCTTCTTTTATGATTATAAGTACTGGGCCAATCTTGAATAAGCAGTTTTATATTTGATAAGTGGCCCTTACATTGAATCCACTCTCTCAGCCAAAAGGCAACACAAATCTTTCTTATCAACAAGTGATTTCTGTTATGGAATATTTTACACATACAGGCAATCCCAAAACACAAGCATCTTTAGCCGCCATGTCTACCTTATTGTACATATTAATTCTTACATGTCCAGGAATCCCAAAGAATTCTAACATTGTCATGTAATTCCATAATTAACATTTGTATTTTATAAATTAAACAGGGATAAGATGAAGAATTTCCTTCCATTGAAACATTAGAAAATAGAGACAGAAGCCACATGGGCCTAAGACTATCTCAGTTAAAACAAATGACAATAATAATTCTAATACTAATATATGCAACAAAGACTAGGTCTACATATATTTAGTACTAACTAATGACATTATATAACTAAATATACATGCAATGAACCAAAACCCACTACAAAACTGCCAGTTAGGCTTTGTCACAAGCTGATCTAAAATTCATAGGCTTAGTCACAAGATCGCCTAAAAATTCATATATACCTGCTAATTTGGCTTAGTTAAGTTATACTATATTATACCTAAACCATCCATATATCTATCTAGCCCCTTCTTAACTGCTGCAAGAAAACAGTCAACAATCTCCTATAGCAAGTTATCTAAAAAATTAACAACCCTATTACTGAAAGAGTATTTTCTTAGATCGAGATGGAATGACTTCTTTTTAATTTTCTTATCATGCCCTCTAGTTTCTCTTCCATGGTCCACTATAAAATATTTTTCAATCTCTGTATTACTGTCAGATGCACATATTTTGTAAACTTGTATCATATCCCCTCTGAGAAATTTACTTTCAACTGAGAACATTCCCAGCTCCTTCAACCTCTCCTCATAGCTCTTACTCTCAAAGCTAGAAATCATCCTTGCTGCTCAATGTTCTGCTCTCTCCAGCATGTCTATGTCTTTTCTTAAATGTGGAGCCCAAACTTGTTCACAATACTCTAATGCTGGCCTAACATAGCTATTATATAGCTTGCTTATAACCTCTTTGCTCTTGTAAACTACATTACGATTTATTATACCTAATATCTTATTAGCTCTATTCCTTGCTTCCAAACCACCCACTTTCAGATTACTTCTACTAATCACATCTAAATCTTTTTCTTGGTCCACAGTCTCAAGCCAATTCCCATTCATATCATAATAAAATCCTTCATTTGAGTAACCTACATGAAGAACTTAACATTTTTTACCATTAAAATTCATTTGACATTTATCTGCCCATCCTATGAGTCTATCTAGATCACCTTGAAGCTTTACACATTCATCATTATTCCTTACTGAGGTGATTACTTTGGTATCATCCTGAAACTTAGAAACCTTACATTTAAGACCTTTGTCTAAATCATTTATATAAATAAAGAACACTAGTGGTTCCAGCAGAACACTGTGGGACCCCACATAGCTCTCACTGCAGAAAGGGGATCTGTAAATATAGATAGTTTGGTTATGTGGTTTATTTTTAAAATAAATTAAACTTTTGTATATTGCACAAACCTCAGCTGTAAATACTGAACTGTAGAAGGGCAATTTAAATTGTGATAAGTATTCATTATACAAAAAAGCACAGCTATCTTCATCTTTTGATTCATCCGTCAAGCAAATATTGTACTTTTTACCTTTCAAGTAATGCTTTGTCTCAGCAAATTTTTGTTAATATATACTGCATGTTTTACTTAGCTTGGAAAAGTCACGAAAATTATAATTAAATTTTGTATTAGTCCAGTTATATGAATAAATCAATGGGACAGAAGCTAGTCCTCTACTGGCAAATCCAATTCCTTACATAAGTTCTTTAATCTTCTAATACAAGGAAGAGCATAAGGACGAAGTAGATAATAATAAATATAATATTCCAGAAACTCCACCTCATTGGATGATCATGCCTTGTTATATGTGAAGTGAACACATTCTTTAATGTTTAAACCAAATAATTTTTTTCAATAAGATAAAAACATTACGAGTGCTCCTGCCTCCAAAAGGTCCACTCTAGTACACTTGAGGGCACCCACTGCTATTTTTATTGTCTGAAAATGAATTCTATCCAAGAGATAAAGAATCATATACAAAACTGCCATAATCAATTCTAGATTGAATGAAATATAAATATGTAATACAAATTTCCTATATGCATCCTAAAAGTTATTTCCAAGATACTGCAACAGAGACATGACTTTTTCAGCTTTACCTTTAAGATAATAAATGTGGGAATTCTAAGTTAATTCCTGATCAAGGAATATACATGATGTATTATAAATTTTCCATAAAGAGTCAAAGGTAGAATATCTACAGGACACTTTGTGAACATCATAGTACTTTTTTTTTTCCTACTAAGAATGTTAATCCCAAATTTTCTGACCATTCTTCCAAAACAACAAATGTTTCATTCATTGATTTTAGATCAGAACCAGATAATTATATAGCACCATTTGTCAGTTATTATAAGTAAATCAGTTTTCATTACCTTTATAAATTCTTTGAATATTTGAAATATTCTGAGTAAATAAACACTCCAGAATATCATGCTCTGAAGCATCCTTCAATTCTTGGATATAAATTACTCCCCTCCCACTTGAACAGTATTCAAATTATGAGCTATTGACATTTTAACCTGAAATGTACCATTAAAAATAGAGGATACACAAACTTTTTAGTCTGTTACACAAATTTTTTAGTCTGTTCAAAAGAACAAGTTTCTATTAGAAAACTACTGGTCAATCCTACAATATTTCCCGAACTTAATAAGGCCTCCAATCAGATCCAGAGCTTTTCTGAATGCAATTGGGTTCACTTTAGCCAAAGATTGGGAAGCATCTTGTAGATAAATATATATAAATCTACTATATGGAGGAATTTCTCTACTGTGATAGGAGGTTAAAAATTAATACAATCTGTTCCAGGACTAATCCCAGAATTGGACAGAGGAACACAAGTAGAAAGAAATCCTGCAAAATCATTTTGTAAGTTTATATTTCGTCTATCACTGCTAACAATCGGTAATTGTGTCATTAAAAGTAGTGGATTTTTTATACTAGGTTGCTGAAATGAATAATACATAACACGATTCAAATACAATAAGGTTGCTGGATCAGCATCATTAATTTTAAAATTTTAGATAACTAAAAATCTAAAGAACTAAAAAAATAAAATAAATATTATATAAAAGCAATATCTTA
>SEYY01002629.1:10000-24983 GCA_009176605.1 Armadillidium nasatum
ATGGCAAATTTGCATCAGCTGCTATTTAACGACCGGATAGAATATCAGAGAGGATAGACACAGAAGCAGAGAAATTTAGAAATGACAAACTTTATGGAAGATCTTTGGTATGCTTAGTGCTGCAGCAAAGAATCCATTGAAATACCAAAGACCAAGAGTTAGGATGAAGAGAAAGTTACTAGTAGAGAGTTCTTTACCACAACTATAAGGGCGATCAAAGATAAGATTAGAAGGATTGAGATATTTCTAAATCTTGTTAAGGATAAATTTGAAAACCTTTGAAAAAACGTTAAAAAATAGGATGTTAATTAGAATGTTGAGATGAGCTCCCCTTATCCAGCAGAGCGTTCGTTTGAAGCAGTAAAGGCCGAAGGTTAAAGTAGATAGACAGACGAAATAATTAATATAATGGCAAGACGCAAGTTCAAAAGTATAAATTTTGAGAACCACTTGAGGGATACCGCCAGAACCGCTCGACCTTTTAGTGTTGTATAGTCAGAGAAAGGGAATATAACATCTTTAAAAAATAATTAGGCATAAAGGATAGAGTAGGACGAATAGTTCCTGAACTGTCTAAGGTTTATCGATAAGGGTTCTAAAAAAATCAAGAATTCGCTGCGTTTATTTTTAAAATGGGATATTCCCAAAAGTATTTTTAATATTCGTTGCAGCTAATTTGGAATGGTCCCATAATGTAAATATACATAATATCGGAGATACCGAATTCTGTTCCTATATTTTACTTATCAACATTCACAGGTAATTAATTATATTTGAACGAAATTTATTGTGTGCCATTATTCAACAACTCATGATCATAAAGTAGTTTTGAATGAGGTAAATATTACCTAATTTGTTTCTTTAGTTTGTTATATTTTCATCGATTTCAATAAAATTCTTAAATATTTTTGATTATCGCACGTTTTCTTCTATTTTTCCACCTATTATTTTTTATATTTATTAATTGATTAGAACAGTTTCAGATATGTGGAAGGGAAATGTATGCAATTAATTAAAATAAAAGTTGATATCCAGTTTCTTAAATAATATTTAAACAGGCGTGATAAATACAAACACAAAAAAGTATAATTTTATATAGTATAAAAAAAAAGGAAAAAATATTATATAATAAAATACTTTTATTATTCAGTTTCCAAGTAAAAATGTTTTGAACAAGTATGGTACATAGAATAAGCTGTTTACAATGTCCCATGGAATGATGAATATTTTTTTTATTAAAAAAAATTAAACACGTCTGACCAAAGGTACTGTACAAAACCAATAAAAAGATTTAGGAAAATTTGCTTAAGCTTTTTCCAGAGAGTTTTCAGGCAGTCGCGCATAATCATAGATATTACCGTTTAAATTGATTAATACATTAATAGAAAGACTTACTGTCCTGTATTGATAACAAAAAATAGCTACTACTTATGGTTCGAAGATATCTCCTGATCAATAATTTCCTATTTTGAATAATAATAAATCAAATTATGGGAAGTTGAAGCAATGGTGAAATAATTTATACTAAATCATGCAAACCACTACCAGTCCAATAATGGAATAATACTAATATTCCTTGTATTATTTCACCAAATATTATTGCTTCAAACTTCAACCCATTAAATGAAAAACTATAATATTTACAAACTCAAAGTTTAGAAGCTTTTGCTCATTAAAATACATCTTAATTAATAGTTAAACTCGAAATATAAATAAATAAAATATAAACTGAATATATTAACAAAAACATCGTTAGTCCTTGTAACGCAGTGTTACTAACAATGTTTTTGTTATATTTCTCTTTGCTCTTCTCGATCTTCTAAATTGTCACAAATGAAATTAATCTTTCATTAATACAACTACCGATTCGACTTCCTGTACAAGCTGTAGAAAAAGATAGGAAAAAAATACTAACAATGTTATATTCCATTACAAACAAAAAAATTTTAAGTGATAATTTAAAGAATTCAAAAGATACTTTTTATAGTAGTGATGGCAAAATATATATAGATAGAATATACTAGTAGTAAACTATAAGAATTTCTTACATGAATTACAGATATCATTTTATGACTACTAAAAGAAATATTATATAAACTCTCTTTGACAAACTAACATTTTTTTTTGAGCTCATGTACAAATGCCATAACTGCATACTGGGAAAGCGGCAATATCAGGATGGAAACTCAGCACCATGAATGACACTTTGACTAAACGAAAATAATGTCAACTTACGCAAGTTGGATCTTATACTATCGATTTAGATCCCGCAGAATAATAAAAGGTCAGACCCAAGTATTAAAGATAATAAAATGTTCGACAAAAGGTCTTCAAATAGATTGGTTAATAAATCAGGGAAGAACTCCTTTCCGGTGGCAGTTAAGGTAGTACATCCAACTAGGATATAGTGAACCGAAAGAGGAACATAGTGTTGAAAAACAGACAGCACAAGTCCTCCTCCTTCTACGTGTTGTCAGTATGATCAATGCGTAGTTTAGCTACGAGTGACGTCTTTAATGGCACGCATAGGAGCATTCCCAATGAAAGATTTTACCCTACAAAGCTTGGCCCAACATGCGATTTTCCCAGCGGTCGTTAAAAGCTTACTTTCCCCAGATGAAGCGGCGAAGGAAGGTAAGAAGGACTAGTTTACCTTGAAGCATTTGTCATGAGGACTGCTTTGTTAGCTTGCTTGTTACTTGGGACATCAATATGTGAAGGGACCCAGTAAATTTTCAGTATTTCTTCCGAGGGTGAAATCAGATAAAGTGCTTCTGAATAACATGTTCTGAAGTACGACAAGTGTAGTTTGGAGTCAGAGATAATAGTTCATAGGTATTGAGGAATGATTTCCAGGAGATAACAACAACAAATATGGACACCAATTCTGCCAAGAATATCGATGAACAAAATGAAAGACAATGCGACAGTGTACAGTCGAAGCACCCACTCTATCTTTAGGGAAAAACTTGACAAGAAAATCAGTAAAACCTATGATGAACTTAAGAGAACATCCAGGGAACAGTCGCGGAAACCCTGCCCACTGTATATCCAGAGAAATCATCCCTCCCCGTAACCACACCCCGAAGAGTACGACATGGCACTTTACAAGAATCCGGAGATTTTGAACAGTACAGCCTTTCCGGTGACTAGCAAGATTCGGGCCCCTTGCGATGGGTGACCTGGTCAAAGGCGATAAGGATCGGTTTTCACCTGTACCTTCACCCAAGAGGAAAGTAAGTTAGGGCGGGCATACGACTGGCACAGGATCAACAGCAAAAAAGCTCGAGGGTTGAAGGAAAATAAGATTACTGTAAGAGAGAGAAAAGTAATACGTACCACAATGTGTAAGGAAGGGAGGAAAACAAAGTACTATAAATAAAAAAAAAATAAAAAAAATTTTTTTTTTTTTTTTAATTTTCAGCCGATTCTGCTGAAACTAGTTAATAGATTTTTTAAGGTAAGAAAAGTATTTCTATTTTTCCGAAAAAAGTTTTTTTTTTTTTTTTTAAAATTACCCTTTTTTAATTGAATAGCGGTGCCAAACTTTTTAGAATGAGCTAAAATACTATTTATTCAAAATTAAATGGGAACAAAAGTAATAGACTTTTGTTCCAGATTAAGGAAAAATGTTATAACCAAAAACTACCAGCTATAGAAAAAAAAATTTTTTTTGAACTAAAAAAATCACCTTTTCAGACAAAATTTTTAAAAAAAAAATATGACATTATTTTTGATGATAAGAGGAGGGATAAAATATACTTTATTCGATGAATTCGTTGGTTTTGAAATAGAGCTTCAAAAAGGTCCATTTTTGAATTTCAAAAATTCCCAAAGTTTGAGAAATATCTCGAAACAAAGAGCATTTAAATATGACTAAATAAATATTGTTGCCCTGCCCTCTTCTAAACAATATTCACAAATAAAAAAAATAGAGGTTGCGTTTTTTAAAATAATTTTTTTCCAGAAGAGAATTTTTGCAATTTTTTTTCAAGTGCTTAATAACTTTTTTCTAGACGTATATCAAAACCTATTCCCACCAATGCAAGAAATTGGGGCAAAGGTAAAAATTTTCAGCTCATGGGACAGTGGTTTGATCCAGTTATTCATTTTTTTCAACTTTGGGTCCAAATAAGTTCAAACCGTTATAGACTCAAAAAAATGCTCGAAATCAACTCAGAAAGAACTTCGTGATTCACATACTTTGAACAGCTCAATCAGTCAAATAAATAAAAAAAAAAAGAAAATTAAGATTTTTTTTCCTTTTCTATTTTTTTTGACAGAGTGAATGTTCATCTTTGTGTTTTGATTTAGATACTCCAAAAAGATTTGGTTGAAATTTTTTACAGATCTCTTCTAATTTCACTGCAGATGTTACATTTAGTATTTTGAGCAAAACATTGTAAAGTATTCAAATACTGCAAAGCTGATCCCAATTGACTGAAAGTATAAACCCCATTTTTTCCCCCCCAATCACATTAAAAAAAAAATTTTTTTTTAATTTTTGTACTTTTTTAAATTAACATACAAAACTGTTTTTTTGATTTTTTTTTTGAGAAAATGCATATAATCATTAATTTAAGTGAATGTGGCATTCTACTCCTTCCTTACAATTAATAAACCTTATATCTAAAACATTAAATTTCAGACCTCTTTGAAATTTTAGAACTTAAAACAAAGTACTATAAATAAAGAATATAAAAATAATGAAAAAAATTACAATAAAAAAAATAATAGGAATAATATTAGTTAAGTGAACAAAAATAATATAGATAATGATGAGAATAAGAGAAATATGAGAAGAAGAACAATGAGAAAAAGAGAACATGAATGTATATGGTATAAGGGCAAGAAAGTGGAACAAAATATAAATATAATAACAAAGAGAAGCATGAACAGATTTCTTCGCAGATACAACTGGCAAATGGCATCCAAGCCCACCCCCCCCCAACCACCATCACCACGACAAGAATATATATATATTCAAAGAGAAAACTTACAAATTTTTTTTAAAAAAATTAAAATTTTCTTCTGAATTACTAAAGCCAACATTTCTTAAAAATTAACACAATAAGTTCACAATCAAATCTGCAAGAACAGGATATTGGAAAATCAAATTATACTAGAATAAATTTAAAATACAGGCGAAGAAAGCTTATGTTAACAGCATGTGGAAAGAGCAGGCACTGAGGGCGTTCATCATCTTCAATTGCTAAATCTCTTCGTACTGCAAACTGTTTGTTTCAAAGCATGTAGATCACTCACTGACTTTCCAATCTCTCAAGAAACGTCTGAAAAAAATTAAATATAAACAATGGATACAAACAACAAGGATTTTAAGTGTATGTTAAGGTATCAATAATAACTATTTAAGAATGAGGTATCCACGCAGACAATATATTTAACCTACAAATCACTGATTTCCTTTTATATTATATTATATTATATATATATATATATATATATATATATATATATATATATATATATATATATATATATATATATATATATATATATATATATATATATATATATATATATATATATATATATATATATATATATATATATATATATATATATATATATATATATATATATAGGGTGTCCCAGATATCACGCACCATACAGGTTTTGGAAAAGAAAATTGATATTAATAGATAATACTTTATTTAATCATAACACATGCTCAAAGTGAGCACCCTCTGCATTAAAACACGCATCTATTCTCTTCACGAAACTGTCTTTCACACTCCTGAGGGTTTCAGGGGTGATCATTTGGCATGTAGTTATTGCATCCCTTAAATCATCAAGGGTGCGTGGACGATTTTTGTAACAACAGATTTGAGATGACCCCAAAGGAAATAGTCAAGTGGGCTAAGATCAGATGATCGGGGTGGCCACTCCAGGGGGGGTCTCCCCGTCCAATCCATCTGTTAGGAAAGATCAGGTCCAAGTGGTCAGGCACGCATGTTGTAAAATGTGTCGGAGCTCCATCCTGCTGAAAAAAGATGTTCTGTAGTCGACATATGGGAACATCCTCAAGGTAGTCAGACAAGAAGGTTTATAGTAATTCTAAATAGGTTTCAGCAGTGACATATCATTGAAGAAGTATGAGCCAATGATTTCCTCCTCCCAGATCCCAGCCCACACCATGACCCTCGGGTTGTACTGGTGGTGTTCCTCCTCATTCCAACATGGACTATTATCTGACCAATAGCGCATATTGTGTCGGTTCACAAGGCCATTAAAATGAAAAATGGCTTAATCACTGAAAAATATTGACGAATCTATATATGCTCGCATACATTCAAAAAATTCCATCCCTATCTGAGTCATCACCATGTAGAGATTGCATAAGATGTACTTTGTACGATGAAATTTGTATGTCATGAGAATACGATGCACTGATGATTTGCTTATGTTTACCTCCTGGCTTTTTCTTTTGACTGATTTTACACGACTTTTTTACAACATTTGCCAAAACCAGAATGGATGTTTCTTCATCAGTTCCACTCTGGTCGTTCACATTTCAGACGGTCAGCAACTGAGCTAGTTTCTTGGAAGGGTATGGCTTAATGGTTCTCTCTCAGGGTGGCTGCGGTTGAATTCATCAACTACTTAGCGGTGTGTAGCCCCTTGTCTACCAAACATGAAAACAAGTTAAACTCATTATTCTACGCTTAATTTCTCAGCCATAATGCAATCTGAAAGCAGAAAATAAATTGCGTCAATATATTTTTTTAGAAAACCTGTATGGAGCGCGACATCAGGGACACCCTGTATAAAATTTCTTTACTTCAGACCTCCCACCTCCCCATACTCTCTTCACATCATACGCCAATGACATCAAAATTTCAACTACTCATCATGACATCCACCAACATCACTCAGGAATACATTAACCAAATACAATAATTGCTAACCACAAACAGAATGACAGGTTCCCCCAGGAAATCATCTACTACAAACAACACTACCGATTCGACAACTGTCATCCTCGCACCCACATATCATGCTGGAAGACTCTAATCCCATTAAACAAAAACACTAGGCAGAACTCTTGACACATCTTACCATCACCAAACACACACAATTATCTCAACATCCGCAACCAGGAAATTAAACACAAAAAAATCATCTCCAACTCAGACATCGTAAATACATTAACATTCTCTGCGTATTTCCCCCAGAAATAGGGACCGACCGGGGTTAGAATTTTGCTTGAACTGGGGTTGTCTAAAATTTGTAAAGAGGTCAAAAGCGCCGAAATTTTAGGTTAAGAAAATTAGATATAATTTTATTTACGATTAATTATAAGGGAGGAGTAGAATATCCAATTTTCACTTAATTCAACAGGTATACTTAGGTTGTTAAGTTTGATAAAATGTCAGATATAAAATTATCACTGCCCTCTGTTCATCAACATTTCACTACCCCAAATTCTAAAACTTATGATGTAAAAGTCAAGATTCTGATAGTGAATAGCGATTTAACTGAATGAATTGATTGATTCCTGTTTTATGTTGCATTCATTTTGCCCCACCCAATATGTAAAGAAGGAATAATGGAATTAAAATCTTAATTTTTTAATATTTTGTTTGATTTAAACCACCATTAATAAGTATAATTTGTCATTAACCCCAGCAGTAATCCCCCGTTTTCCCTGATTATTAGCCGGGGACATTAAAAATGACTGGGACTCCGGTTGGTCCATACCCAGAAATAGCAAAAGCCGACATTCTTTCCTTTCCTGTTCAAGCCACCTCAGCGAAACTCAGATGTGGACATCATCCGAACTTCCAACAATACAAACATAGATTCCATATAAACCAAACTTCCTACTAACATGCACCAAATGTGAGGGGCACCAGAGACTGTGTCTCATCTGTTGTTGACCTGTCCATAGCCAACAACTCAGAAAAGCCTTAGTCATCGCAGCCCTGAGTGACCTGTGGAGGAGGCCGGTTTTGGGCCCGGTGTGCCCCAACTCCCCCCCTCCCATTTAGGGTGGCCCAGAGAATGAGAAAACCAAGTATAATATATAATATATATATATATATATATATATATATATATATATATATATATATATATATATATATATATATATATATATATATATATATATATATATATATATATATATATATATATATAAGTTAAAATAATGAGAACAGTTGTAAAATGTAAAAACTATTTTCATTTCAGAAACTTTATTTTATAAAAATAAAACATACCTTAAATAACATTTCATAAAAAAAAAAAAAAAAAGAAAAAAAAAAAAAAGGAGAGATAAACTGTGAATATAATCACCTTCAGGATTTTCAAGGATTTCTACATAGATTAAAACTGCATTGACTTCTCCTTAATCTTTCACGTTTTCCTTCTTCTGTCTGAGATGGCTGTTGTGAGTACGCTCTGAAAAACAAAAAAAAATAAAGATTAAAAATTTACGTTAAACTATAAATATTTATATGATAAATATTTGACCGAGTACTGATTTCAGTGTGAATTTGATTCTTATACCAGAGGTCCTTTTGATTTGTGTTTCCTCAGGATATTATGAGGTTCTTTGAGCATCTTTGGATACGTCTCCAGGAGTTTCCTTTGTAGCTGAGAATACCCAATGCCCTGCTCATTCGAATTTGAAGACATTAATAAACATTCCTTACTGAAAAAATATAAATATATTAATTAATAAAATTATATAATTAAACTATATCTCCTTCAAGCAAGATGTATCGTTAAATACTTACTCTAAATAATATATGATTTCCTTCACAAGAAGATTGAAGATCGCCTTTCGCTGTGTATCCCCAAGATCTTCCCCATTTAAATATGGCATTACTTGTGAACTGAAAGTGGGCAATTTCAATTTAGAAAACATCATTTCTTTGACATTTTGTTTGCCAGTAGATGTAGGAACTTTATCAGCACCACCATTTTCATCGAACTGCAAACCGAGAATAACGTATCAAACTTTTAAGTAATTATTATTTAGTAATTAATATAAAAAATACGTTCAATAAAAGAATATTAATATATCTCTGGATAATGTAATTAGGGAATCATACCTGTAACTTTTTTTCAAATATAATAAGAGGGTATAAGGTATTTTAAGGGAAAATATTATCCATATATGGGTGCATAGAATACTGCATTCATAAGGCATAATTATTTTATTATACTTTTGCCTACTTTATATACCAAAGCAACTGTACAGCCTTAATGTAAGCATAAGTTTAATAAGACTTATTATAAACTTCAACATCAGCTAATGTAAATGTAGATTTGTACAGATCCTGACCATCTTCAAATATACCGAAACAAAAGCTGCTTTTACCAACAATTTTATAATATTCTGAAACATAAAATTTTGGTGTCCATCAATATGGAAAAAATTGTTAATTCCATGCAAAACATTCCGATAACTAATATGTTAAATTTTTGTAACTAACATTTTAAAATTTTTTTTTTAAAGTCTTTACAGAATGCTTGGTTTCCTTTTTTATACATAATATGCAGCATTCTGTCTTATGACTCCTTATGGGTCTTCAGCTGTTCAACAGCATGCATTTTTGGCATAAAATCTTTATCAGAATACATTTCAAGAAATAATATTCGATGATTCATTATCAATTTCTTACAAACATTCAAGATTCAAACTAACATTTTTTGTGAATATATCCTAAATTTAAATACTGTTAATACTTGAATCATAATTTTCCTTTTAAAATTCCGAGCTGATTTATGAGAGATTTTCATTCATATATTTAAAAGTTGAAATAATATTGTAAACATCAATCACTGTATTTTATCTTTACACCAACTCGTGAGAAAGATTCCCAATGAGTGATACTTTATCTACATTGAGAGTTTAGTTATAACTAGTTCTGTAGTAACCTAACTATTTAGATTTCTTTCAAAATTTTCAGATATACATTTATGTTTCCCAAAACTTAAAAGAGGTTAAAAATAATTCCATAATGTGTTTCCATAAAAGGACAAACTCTATGCATTTTATTTAGAAATTTGCAATTACATCTACAACAAATTAACAAGCCTCACCTTCTCCACAACTGGTTCTTTACTATCATATGTCACTTGATTCCTGAAGCACAGAATCAAACCACTCCTGAAAAACTGGCTGACTTCATGTAGGAGGAGTCGTGACCAGAGTGGTGCCCCGTCTCATTTACACACTGGCCACACAAATCTAACTCATTAATAATAATAAAAATAATAATAAAAAAAAAATTTATATTTATTTTTTCTTAACGAAAGTGTGAGGGAGCATCTCCAAGAAGAAATGAAAAAAATATAAGGAAGATGTATGGAAGGTGATAATAAAAAGTTGCCATGATTAAAACAAGAAAAAAACGTGTCTGAGAACTGTAATGGCCTCACACACAACAAAGCTGAGGCAAACTTAAAAAGAATATTATGCATGGCAGAATAGAGGAAAAGAAGCTGAAGTCTTTTGTCCTATGGTAACAGCGAGTTAGATTTGTGTGACCAATGTGTATACGACCTGACACAACATTCTTGTGGCGACTACTCCCACGTGAAGTTGGCTTGTTCTTCTGGAGTGATTTAATGATATGTAGCTTGGAACCATGATAGTCCTCAAATAATACTAATAATAATAATAATAATAATCATATTATTATCTTGCTTACCAGCTCTTTTTCAAAGGTTAATCCATCTGTAACAAAGTAAGGACACACTCTTTTTACATCTTCACATTCACTGACAAAATCCTCACTGTCAGGGATATCAACGACTTCTTCCTTAATTTCAAACTCTTGTTTAATCTGGAAAAATAGGAATAAGAATATTAATCATCTTTCAAAGACAAATCTCAAATTTTTTGTAGAGGAATACTTTCGAAAACCACAAAACAAAAACAATCCAATATATATATATATATATATTTTATTATTATTATATATATATATATATATATATATATATATATATATATATATATATATATATATTATATATTTTATTATTTTTTTTTTTTTTTTTTTTTTTTTTTTTTTTTTTTTTTTTTTTTTTTATTATTAAAAAAATTCCAAAAGAACTTGTATTAATTCTCCTCTTCCTAAACCAAGCTAATGTTTAAAAATTGTCAAAGAGAAAGAATGACCCAAAAATACAACTAAAACAGAAGATATTTTGTAAGATAATTCCTAGAAATAATTCCTAATAATAAAATAAATTCTAGAAATTATTTTTTTATTTAAATAAATTTATAAAAGAACAATGAAATGAAATTCAATGGACTGTAATTTAGTTCTGATTTTGTGCAAAGTAAATAATTTAAAAGTATTAATTGAAATGGGAAGCTTTTCATAATTCTTTATTATTATTATTTTTTCAACAGAAAATGATTTACGAATGAAAATGCAATATCATCATAACTTAGTGAATATGATTCTTCCTCTTTGTGAAAGTGATATTGTCCTCTACAACTAATGATTGGTTAAAATGGTCTCAGTACCTTAGAAGGAAAGAGGTCAAAGTAGTATTCAAAATGGTGCTGAAGACCCAGGGCCAAAAGTTAAGTTTTTTGGGTGAAGCAAAAATAACTTTTTATATATACTATAAAATTAAGGGATTCGGAGTCTGGAGTCACAGTTCGTATAGGCAAAAATAAATAATTTTTTTTAAATGACTGATGAAATTAAATTAATACCAAACACAAAAAAAAAAAAAAAAAAAAAATATCGATATTAAGAAGACAATTTTAAAGAAATTTAAAATGCAAAATAATAGTGGCTGAAATAGAAGACAAATTCAGATATCAATAATAATAATAACAATAATAAAAACCCTTAAATGAAATTATTAACTACTAATGTATCAAAAGTGTACCAAAGTGATTGTGATTGGAAGTCGGAGAATGATTACAAAATATGATCATTTTTCTCACCTTATTAGTCCAACATTATTAATAATTATAATAATTAATAATAGTTATATTCACCTTGTGAGAAAAGGTGACAACCTGAATAAAGAATATGATGAAACACTGCTTTAAAAAACATGACTTCATATACCAAAAATATACTCTGCCTTTTTTAAGTTTTTATGCTGGGACAAATTTTTTTTACTATATCACAACAGAGAAAAATTTACCTTCTCAAAATAATGAACGATTTTGCTTTGTGGAACAATGTACAACAAATGCTGATAAAACTGGACATCTCAGAATACATATCTAGTGAATTGCAGTTATTAGCTCCAAATGGTGTCTAAAATGTGTTCTACCAAACAGCAACAGATACAGGTCAAAGGTCAATCCCAACCGGTCACTTGGTCAATGTGATTGAAGAGCACAAGGTAATCTTATTAAAGACATTATGCCATGATAGGCAATCGACTATCTTGTGGATCTGAAGATAAATTTTCTCCTGGGCCAGTAGGGTGGATACACAAAGTGAATATACTTTTTAAGTCTCTGGAGCAGTAAAGTGAAAGATGAACACTGGATTATAAAAAAACATGATGGCTGGAGAAAAAAAATCATCAAAGAACTTTTGGTAGACAGGAAAATGATCATATTGTTACAACAGGATGATAAACTAGATTTGATAAAACAATCTATAAAAGACTTTTGAGTGGATATGGGGCATGTTTTAGCTACATATGTAGAAATTTTTGTGCTGACTATGGAAAAGCTGAGAGCTGGTATTTTCAAAAGGCAGCAAATCTAGAAACTCATGAAAGACCAAAATTTCAAAGATTCAATACAAAACATTAATGCATGTGTGTGGTTGTCATTCTGTACTGTTGTAAAGAATTCCCTTAGAAACTATAATGCAGATAACTACAGTGAACTTGTAGAGAAAAAGCTTACTTCTTTTTGTAAACTTGGTTGTAATAACAATGAGTATCCAACTGAATTACCTCCACATTCACATGGATCATTTCAAAGATAACCTACGTGATTTAAGTGAGGAACTAGGTAAATGATTTCACCAATAGGCCCATAGAGGAAATATCAATTAATTTATGATAAAGGGGTGATAGGATACTCATATGATGTTGGAGGATACAACACAAATGACACACTTCACCACAGGAAATCTGACAAAAACACTTTAGGCAAGATGTCTCAATAAACAAAAAAAAAATTAACAAAAAAATTCAGTTTTACAATTGAGTTTCATGCTTACTTAAATTTAATGTTTTTTCCATAGCTTATACATTTGATTGGAAGTCAAAAATTATATAATATACAATATATCAATTTATAAAAATAAGTATCTTGAAAAAACGGAGCTGATGCAGAAAAAGTAATGCTATTTTTGGAAACATAACTCAATATACGCAAAAACAGATCTAACATCTCAGTCTTTAAAAGTTGTTCCCCACTGCAGTAGTAATAAGTAATAATAATAATAATAATAATAATAATAATACTTATTTGCATTATGAAGAAGAATATTCTTTGAAAATTTTTACAGAAGTCAATTAAAAGCTTCCAGTCAATAGGGTTGTCCTTCTCAAGATAGGTATTATGTCTTGAAAATTTCAGCAAGATACCGCCAATGATAAAAAAAGTAACAAGTCTCTTTCATTATGCGAAAGAGAGAGAGAGAGAAAAAGAGTGAGTTTCTGTGCCAAAATGGTTTTGGTTTTAATAATATCGATCCAAGAACTTCCACTTCATCATTAAATAGACTAAAATCTCTAAACAAATTGTTGAGCTTTAAGAGTGTGAGCCACAGGTAAATTTCAGATTCAATAGGATTCTCATCCCAAACATTTGCAGGGATAAGAAATTGGAAGGTCACCTCTATGAGCAACAGATTAATTAGCTTAGGGAATCATGAAATAGAATGTTATCATAGAGGAAATGGAGAAACCCCAATTGCACAGGTATTTAAATTCAGTGGCAAATTGATTAGAAAACATGTAAACAAACACACAAATCTTCAACTTACATGTGGAGTGGTGATTTCACTTTGCATTTAGTCACTACTTCATTATCATTATGGTATAATTAATTTACTATAATTATTATTATTATATAATTATATGAAACTAGTGATTAAATATGTTACTAAATAACTAGTCAATAATGATCTAATTTCAAATTTAACATACAATAAATGGAAGTTTTAGTAGGCCTGGTCTAACAATAACAACAACAGCAATAACAATAATAATTTATTTTAAAAATTTTACTAATAGTTTGAAGGAACTAAAAATAAAAGTAAAATTAACATTCACGCAAAAATTTATAATTTTTGAATACGTATGAATGATTAAATGAAAACATTAAATATAACCTATAATGTTATCTACATAACGATAAGAATACCTCTGAAAATATATTTATAAAACGAATACTTAGGTAAGTAATTCCTTACGATTCTACCTGAAAATTCTCTTGTGAAGTGCTCGGAGGATTATCTTTTGTATCTTTTTCTTGAACTTCATCGCAAACATTCAAAGAACTTTCCATAACTTCTCTATTTATATCCATTTCAAAATTTGCTTACAATAATTTCAATTTATACTAAATATATATATATATATATATATATATATATATATATATATATATATATATATATATATATATATATATATATATATATAATATATATATATATAGAGTACTTCAGAAAATATGCTTAAAAATGAATAATTAGGTAACTCACAGGCAGAGCTCTTTTCAAGGATTGGGCATAATTAAAGGATAAAAAAAACCTACCCAATCCCGAACCTAACATAGATCCTTTAGGTGGGTGCAGACAGAGGATTTAGAGAGAGGTATTTTAAATACAGAATGAAAAACAGAGTTCCACAGTACAGATGTGGCTGGAAAGGAGGTGGTACCACAACATGCAAGCTTTGAGTTCGCAATGCTCACACAAAGTTCAGGTGCAAGCAAGTCACCTCTTGTGCTGCAAGGGCGAAGCAATGGTGGTTGAATGCAAGAGGTCAACTCCCTCGAGCA
>SEYY01002630.1:0-14355 GCA_009176605.1 Armadillidium nasatum
ATATATTATATATATATATATATATATATATATATATATATATATATTGCAAGTTATGTATTTAATTTATGGATTATGATTATGCATCAAAAGTGCTTAAATTTTCTTTCTTTTATAATTTATATAGAGGAATATTGTTTTCTTATAATGTATAAAAATTTAAATGGTTGAAAATTAAAAGGAATTGTCTTTTCTGTTTTCTCTTTTGTCTATAACCTCAAATTGCATTAGATTAAAGCTCAATAAATTTTGTTGAAGATTTGATTGAATATATGTTAGGAATTCTAAACTCTAACAGTTCTATATTGGATAAATTATATTAATGAAGATCAGATTCTTGTATTACCCTATATGAAATCTTGAACCAAATATTAAGGAAGTTATATTTCTAATATATAAACTACTTTAAAGTTTTTTAACACAGTAAGAAGGAACTAATATATCTGTTATATCATTATGTATCAAAAAATATGACAAAATAAAACAAATAAAAAAAAAACAATTTTATTATTTTTTAAAAAAATCAAAAAAATCAAAAAAATCATGATTTTTTCATAAAAAAATCAATTGATTTAATCAACTGATTAAATCAATTTGATTTAATCAATGCCAACCCTGATTAGAAATAAAAAAAATAAGGGAGATGTGTAAATGGAAGAGGGGTTTAGTTGTTAGAGCGGAGGAAGGTGTGCTAAAATGGTTTGGACATATGTGTAGAATGAATGAGGACAGAATGGTGGGCAAGGTACTTAGATCCGAGGTAGATGGTGGTAGGGGGAGGGAAGGCCAAAGTGGAGATGGATGGATGGAGTGAGAGAGATTTTGGGCGGAAGGAATTTGAGTTTAGAAGAGGGTAGAAGACTTGCGAAGGACATAGTGAGATGGAGGGCTGTGGTGAAAGGGGTTGAAAGGTAAGAATGGGTATGTTTGTAAGGGAATTGTGGAGGGCACCACCCAACGAAAGTGGGAAAGGTGATAGTGAAATATATATATATATATATATATATATATATATATATATATATATATATATATATATATATATATATATATATATATATATATATATATATATATATATATATATATATATATATATATATATATATATATATATATATATATATATATATATATATATATATATATATATATATATATATATATATATATATATATATATATATATATATATATATATATATATATATATATATATATATATATATATATATATAGGCAAAATCCTGTATAAATGCAGAAAAAAAAAAAAAATAACCCTGAATGATATAATTCTTTGACTACCGTTTTTGTAAAATACTTGAAAACCAAGTTGTTATATATATATATATATATATATATATATATATATATATATATATATATATATATATATATATATATATATATATATATATATATATATATATATATATATATATATATATATATATATATATATATATATATATATTAAAATTTTATTATTACCAACTCTCACGGGTCAGGGGATGGAGCCCCCTGTAGACAAATCATTGTGTGCCATGTATTTATTGCAATAATATTTAAGTTAAAGTAATCTTTTATTATTATCCAAGCATATTATTATAATTCAAGATACAAATGCATGGCACATGAACGTTTATCTAAGGGGGACTGCTCCCATACCCCCTGACCCATGAGTGGTGGTAAACTTAATATATTTTTATATAATGTTAAGGAATTTTTTTTTTCAAATAACTCAATATGCATAATTTACTTTATATCATATTTCCCCTTTGTAATTTCAATATATTAAAAAAAAAATTTTTAATATTTTTTTTTAACCTTTTATTTGACTCCTCCAAAGTAGGTATAAATTTTCTTACCATTCCCTCCGACACTGATCTAGCAACCTGACAATGCAAAGCCAAATGATATTGCACCATTCAAGTAGTTTGATGTGTTGTTAAATCATTGTAATTATTACTCTTTGTTAATGATGGATTTTTTTTGGGTGGTTTTAGTTTACAAAATTGTTTTCCACAGCTCTATTGACCTAAAAAAAAATTCAAGAACAATTCGGCTTTGTAGTTTCGATATATAAAGAAAAATCATTTACCGAATCTTTATTTTTAACTATTTCCTTTTCTGTTAACTATTTCTTTCTAATCTTTCACTGTCACTTGACAGTTCAAAAACTTTAATTTTTATGCCACTCACCAGAATAAATGTGATGTTTTTGAGTGCTTTTGATGGTCGTTGCTATGGACTGACCTGTGTCCTGTCCCTGGCTAAAAATGAGGGAAAACTGGGGTTTGCCTGCCGGGATTAAAATGGCAAATTATACTTATTAATGGTGGATTAAATCAAAGAAAATTAAGATTTTTCTTTTTGCAATATTTTCTTTTTCTTTTCTGTTTCTTTTGACCTATCCTCTTCTGCTAGTGAATGTTCATCTTTGTGTTTTGATTTTAGGATGCCCCCATAAAGATTTGGTTGAAAAATATTTAATTGGGGCATCCAAAGGTCCTCTTCTACTTTCCTGACTGAAGATGTTACATTTAGCTATTTCGAGCCAATCCTGAAACATTTTAAAGTAATCCCATACTACTGAAGCTGATCTTTTAGCCATAGTGGTTGAAAGTATAAACAAAATAATAATTTTTAAAAAATCTAGCTAAATGATACAAATTCGAGACACAACAATAAAATAACAATGAGATGTATAAGCACAGGTTTTATTGATAATTTTATATCTTACATATTTTCAAACTTTAACTTAGGATCTTACCTGTTTAAACCTGTTGAATCACTATTGTGAATCAGAAAAAAAAAAAAATTTGTGCAATTTTTTCAAACTTTTATTATACAAAATCTGTAATTTTTTGAAATTTTTTTGAGAAAATGCATATAATCATAAATTTAAGTGAATGTTGAATATTCTACTCCTTCCTTATAATTTAAACAAATCTCAATTAAAATTATTTCCAATTTTCTTAACCTAAAATTTCAGTAATTTTGACCTCTTTACAAATTTTAAGCACCCCTGGCCAGAGCCCCAGGTAAAATGTCAAACAGCAGGAAGTCTTCATATCAATTAATGTAATGGATAAAAACTTTCTGGATCAGGTTAGATTAAGGTGACCATCCGTCCCAGATTTTTGGGACAGTCCTGATTTTTTTAGAGGGTAAATCGGGGCAGACATTTGTTCCGATTTTTAGATTTGGCAAAAATTATTTAAGCCTGCCAGAGGGCTCGGCAGAAAAAAAGCAAAAATGTATTTTTTTTTTTTTTTTTTTTTTTTTTGTGGAATTTTTTTTTTTTTTTTTTTTTTTTTTTTTTTTTTTTAAAAAAACAATTAGTATTTCTTCTTTATATTAAAAATCAGCCTTCTTTATTCATCCCTTAAAAACCCTTACTCGCAGGGTTCAGAAGGGTCCTGAATTTTGGTCAGAAAAATATGGAAATCTTAGATTAGATGCACTGATTGTGTTCAAGTCATGTGGAGTGGTAAAAGTATTTCAGATTTAAGTAGTAGAGGACCAACATCAGTGTTTAGTCTAATAACAGCTTAGGAGGATGCGACTGCGTGGAAAGATTCTTTTTTAAAGATTAATTTATATAACATTAAATAATATTTAATTCTTAATTTTATTTAGATTGTTGTAGCAAAATTTCTTCCAGTAGATCTCATTGACCTCAATGAATGATATTAAGTTGTGTTTTCAGTTCTTATAATCAAAGTTGATGCTTTCTATTACTATACTTTTACATTTTTTTTTTTTTCAGTATAACAAATGATTTTTATTTAAACATCAATACCTGTTGTAGTTTATGACAATTAAAGAGAGATTTGGTTTTGCAAATTCATAGGATTGAGAAGAGGAGTTACTGAGCAAGTAAGTTAAAATTGTTAAATTAATTTTTTCAAATATCAAATTTCAACAATTTAATTCTCATAAGTGAAATCCATTAAAATATAATGAATTAATGACCAATAAACTTAGGTAAAATAAATGATAAATTTAAAAAAAGATATAATTGCTGTAAACCATTATTATCACAAAAAATTTTAAATTTTCTTTAGAAAAATGAAAAATATAAAATAAACAAATGCTTTGAAAAATTACTACAGTAAACTGAGTAAACATAACTTATAATAAGTTAATACTTAAATATTTGATTAAAGTAATTAAAAAAATTCTTAATTAAATTAAAGAAAAAGATTACTCGTCCAAGAAAAGACTTTAATATAGTTACTTCTTCTCTTATCACTGTTGTATGATTAATAAAGAAGTTAAAGTAGCTTAAGTGTTTGAAGGGGAAATCTGGTACACTTTACGACTTATGTACTTGGGGAAATTGGTAAGGTACAAAATCTTTTAGTACTACTTTCAAAATGAATAGAAATATTAATTTTGTATTTTTTGAAGATGAGATATTCCATGTGTTGATAACTGGTTCTTAAAAGTACTTCGGTAAAAGCAGGCATTGACTGAAAGAAGGTGTGCTGAGCTCCTAAATTCTCTTATTGATAAATCCATAAACCTCTCTTATCAACTTCTGTAAATCTTCCTTTCCTCCTCTTATTTGCTCTGATGGTTGTGTTGCTAACACTCCAACTGAAAAGCTAAGCTCTTCGGCCTCCTGTTCTATAATTCAACCCTGGATGACTCTGGCAATCCTTCCCCTACTCCTTCTCCTCTCAGATGTCCCATGCCTGTGATTACATTTGTTTGTATGCTAGGATGAGTGTGGTTAGTTCGTTACTGAAATTGTTATGTGACAGTGTTCGAATGATGTTTAATTTCCTGTTTGCAGTGTTGGTTATGTTTTCGATGTGTTTTGAGAAGGTGAAGTGTGTGTCATATGTGAGGCCTAGGATCTTTGGAAATTTATTTAATGGAATGAGGGTATTATTTAGTTTTACATGGGGGTGGAGAGAAGATTGGTGTCTATCGGTGGTAATAAGAGTGATTGAGGATTTTTCGGGGAAGCTGTCATTCTGTTTGATTTTAGCCATGTTTCCAGTTGTTGGATGTATGATTGAGTGAGTGTGGTGGCTGTGAGTATGGAAGGGCTTTTGTATCGTGATGGATATGTCGTCGGCATATGTTATTAGTTTTATATCTGGTGTTTGTGGGGTGGGTAGGTCTGCTGTGTACAGGTTAAATAATAGAGGGGATAGGATGGCTCCCTGTGGGACACCATTTCTTAGTTTTACTGTTTTTGAAAGATGGTTTTTGTTGGAGACTTGAGCTGTACGATCGGAGAGGAAGTTGGAAATCCATTTTTTATAATTGTTGGGTATAGGGTGAATGTAGGAATTTTTTGTATGAGGTTATGTTTAGGGACTGTATCAAATGCTTTGTTGATGTCGATGGCAATGAGTATGGTCCTGTGGGATGGTTTTTTGTTCAGGCCATTTATTATGTTTTGAGTGATAGTGGTGAGGGCCGTGGTGGTTGAGTGGGATTTCCTGAATCCGTGTTGAAATTGTGGGGTTTGCATGAGTGGTTGGATTTTTGTATGAATGAGTTTTTCTAAGAGTTTGCATAGTGTGGATAGGAGGGAGATTGGGCGATATGAGGATGGGAGGTTTGGGTCTTTCCTGGGTTTTAGTTTGGGGGTAATTATTGCCTTCTTCCATATTGCGGGGATGAAAGTTGTATGTGTAAGATTTGTTGTATATTTGGGTTAGGTGTGTTGTAGCTATGAGATGCTATCTGGGCCTGTAGCTGGGGAGTTTTTGAGTGTTTTGATTCCCTGGATAGTGTCCTGGTGAGAGAAGGGGGGGTTTGGATTGTGTTCTAAGTGTGTGTGTTTGAGCTGTCGGATTATTTTCCTATTGTTCTTGTGAGTGGGTTATATATATATATATATATATATATATATATATATATATATATATATATATATATATATATATATATATATATATATATATATATATATATATATATATATATATATATATATATATATATATATATATATATATATATATATATATATATATATATATATATATATATATATATATATATATATATATATATATATATATATATATATATATATATATATATATATATATATATATATATATATATATATATATATATATATATATATATATATATATATATATATATATATATATATATATATATATATATATATATATATATATATATATATATATATATATATATATATATATATATATATACTATATTCTTGTTCCAGAAATGGTTTCTCGTTTGGAAGACCTTTGTGGAATTCAGATGGCCATTGAACTTGCAAACGAATTAGAGTTCAAAAAGGAAATTTTAAGACTGGCAAAATATGATAATTTGTGGGATACTGGAAGTGAACCGTGGTTTGAAAATATGGAGAAGAAAGTATTAGATGCATTGAAGAAATTGCCTTTTGGATTGAGAGAAAAAATACCAATACCTGCAGTTATTTTTTGTCTAACTCAGTCTATAGAATGGGCAAAATTTCATAATGAAGAGTTTGATTTGCCCTTCGATTATAGTTGTTCCTTCCTCAGAAGTTCTTTGTTTACCTCAAAAGGAATACTTAATAAAGAAAAGGCAGCGAGAGAGATTTTAAAGGACACTGAATTAAGCCCTTCCCTTAAATTTTGTATAGCTTGTCATTACTGTTTGTCTGATGTTATTCCTGTTTTATGGGAGCAATTACCAGAAGACAAGAAACCCAAAATTGAAAATAAGGTTCTTGAAAATGGTTTTTGTATCGATGGGCGCAATAAGATGGCCGATTTATGGTCTTACTTTTTGTTGGGAGAACTTCAAATTATAATGGAAGGAAGGGATGACAGTTTTTCATTATACAAATTTAAGAAGACTTTCGACAATGAGTCATATAGAAACTGCAGTGATGTGGCATTCAAAAAGTGCTTTGAAGAGCTGAATGAGTCAGAAAAAGAGGAGGCTGTGATTTTTGCTAGAGATAAGTTGAAAAATTTCCTAAGTGATTTGGAGAATTTTGATTACTGCGAAACTGAAACTCCTCCTCATTTGTTAAGTCTTGAGAGTTATTTATACCATTTCAGAAATATCTTGAAATATCAATATTTTTCCTTCACCATTTAGATCAGAGGCAGTTAATGGTGTTCTTCCAGCCAGTTATGTTGCATTATGTATTGTTTCATTCATTATGTTGGCCTTATCAACACATGTTTATGGATGTAGTGAGTCAATTTTGGGAAGTGTTACCAAAAACTGGATTTTGTTTACTTCTCCACAGGATAGTGAATTTAATAAAAAATGAAATCGTATTGTAAGTTATGTGATTATCATAACATTTTGAGAGATTTTTGGGTTCAAAGTTCTCCATCTTTAAAAAGGTTTTTCTTCCGCTTGGAAGGAATAAGTAAAGGAGATATGCTTTTTGAGTTTTCTTACGAAGAGATGTGATGATTATTTTATATCTGACCTTCACTCAGATTTTGAACTTTTAAAATTCTCATACATAATATGTGAGCTTTTTGATTCATTAACCATTGAAGATGAAAAAATTATAAGACTTATTTTTGAAAGTGCAACCATGGAAGAAAAATCAGATATTGTAAGGTTACAAGGGAATTGGATAAGTAGAATATCCTTTAGTGATTTTGATCTAAGGAGAGTTGATTTGTTTATTGAATGTTGTGTACCGAAAGAAGAAATTGAGAGTTTCAAAGAAGAACTATTTAATGATGAGTCAATTACAACGGTTTTATATTTTGTAGTTCGTTACAAAATGGGGAAAGAGTTTCAAAAGATTCTGAATTGGGCTTTTTCTGCCGAGGAGATAAAAGAATGGCTGAAAAATTTCTTATTATATGTGAGACAAGAATGGAAACTTAGTTTGTACTCTTCTCCTAAAGAGGTAAAATGTATGGAAAAGAATTTGGGGTGGGCTCTGTCTTCAAATGAAATGAAAGATTTTAAAGAAAGTTTTGTTAGAGATTTGGGGGACATTACTCGGGATTTTAAAGACTCATTATCAAGAGGAAAATTTCAAGATATTGATTTCATTTTGGAGTGGATTTTTTCTTCAAAAATAGAATTTGTAAAGTTTAAAAAAGATTTGGCATTTGAATCTATTGACTACATTGGCCATTCTTTCCTCAGTAGTGGCTTAAGTTCACTTAAAAAATTCATTGAATGGAGCTCTCTCTCCAAAGAAGAAAGTAAAGATTTCAAAAGACAGCTCGCATTTAGTGAGAAAGTGATTGAATACTACAGTAAACTTGTTGCACAAAGACAATTATGTGAAGTAGATACATTCATTCGATGGGCAGAACTGACAGAGACTGAAGTGAAAAACTTTAAAAAACTTTTAGTATTTAATGTTGAAGGAAAAGTGCTTCCTTCCTGTGCTTCTTCCATATTAAATGGTAAAGAAGGTTTTGTCAAAAAATTGCTCAGTTGGACAGAATTTTCGAAAGAGGAAGTTAGGGAATTTTATTCTGTTTTGCCAGAGGAACTTAATCTTTCTACTCACATTATTGAAGAAAATGCCTTAAGTAATATAAATAAATTTTTCAACGAGCTTTCTTTGTCTAAGAAAGGAGATAAAAAGAGTGAAGAAAAATGTACTCTTTAAAAGTATTGATGACATAACTGAGTATTTTGTAATGGGAAACAAGTGGAATGAGTTTGAAGAACTTTTACGTTGGTGTTTTTCCTCCAAAACAGAAATTATTGAGTTTAAGAAAAAGATTCCCTAGAAATAAATAACACATGTTTGAAGTTAATTTCAAGTCAAAGATATGATGATGTTGACAAATTCTTCACTTGGACAGGCGTTCACAACAGCTTAAAAAAGAGATTACTGAAAAGAGCCATATTTGACAGTAGTGTTTACGAAATTGTCAAGTCGGGAGTTGTTAAACCATAAAAATAACGGAATAATTGAGGGATTATTAAACTTTTTGTCCGCAAATGACTTATTATCGATCAAATGGAAAGAAAGTTTTTTAATTTGGAATAATGATATCTTGAATAAATTTAATTGTTGTGTTACAAGTGGAAGACCTGATTATCGAAGAGTACAATTAAATTCCTCTAGTGTTTGTTTTATTTGTAGAAGATTCATTGAAGATGGCAAACGTTTTATAAAATTGTTTAACAAACACTACAATAAATTGAAAGTCCGACCCAAAAGGAAACTTGAATCTTCTCTTAAAAGTAATTCAACAAAAAGAAAAAGAAGTCGACATTGTTGACATTATTTTTAAAATTCCATTCTCTCTGTCATTGCAAAAGGATGAAAATCCTCATGAGTGGAATGGTTAAAATTTCTTAATTTTTAATTAATTTTGTATTACAAAATTCACTTTTTCTTTTTTGACTTTATAATAAAAAAGTATTCTCAGTTGTAATAAAATTTGTCACTCTTACAGTTGTCATGGTTCTTTAATTAAGTTTTATACATTCTTGTGATTAGATACTTAAATGTTTGTTTATTAACATTCCCATTTGAACATTTGAGAAATAAAGGAACCTATTTCAATGTTCTTTAGTTTGCTCTTTCACATTAATTAAATATACAAAAAGGGGAATTTTGGTTTGCAATTAGAATGATTTTGATTTTTATTACTTAATTTTCTGAAATGAAATTGGTACATTTGTTAAGTATAACGAAATTATTTTTTTATTTTTAGTGTATGTGTGTGTTGGGAGTGAGGGTGAAGGGTGTTGTAGGTGTGTGAGTAGAGTATGATATGGTGTGTGGAGACTTGAAATGTTTGACAGTATTCAGGGAGTTGAATTTGCATACTTCTTGAGCTAATGTTAATGTGTGTGGGTGTATGTCATTTGGGTACAGAAATTTTAATAGAAATTTTGTAATATATATATATATATATATATATATATATATATATATATATATATATATATATATATATATATATATATATATATATATATATATATATATATATATATATATATATATATATATATATATATATATATATATATATATATATATATATATATATATATGTATGTGTGTCGAGATAGATATTTTGTTTATTTGTAGCCTTTGTTAAAGTTGATTTATGCATTGTTGTAGCCCTAGAGGTAATGCATAGATGGATTTATGGCAGTGAAGTTAGGTGGTTGGCATAACTATTGATTTTTATAGAAGAAAAGTCGTACATGAAATGAGTGTGAAAGAAAATACCTCCATCCTTTATATAATTTGAATGAGAGGGAAGGGTAATAGTGTTCAGAAGTATGTCTATTTAAAGGTAAGGATGAACTCGTGTTAATGTCAGTCTACAAAGGAGTGTGGTGGTAAATCGTTATTGTCGGAAGTTATGTTGTGATTGGGGACTGAGGAATATTAATTTTTCAAATACTGTTGAGGGAAGGTATATGGGCCTGAAGTAGACGGGATTATTAGGTGATTTTTTTTGTGTTAGAATGAGAAATTTGCAGGAGTTTCCAGATATTGAAATTTTGAGTAGTTAGAACTACAGTGGCATTTAATCTAAATTATTAAGGTGAATATTAAAGATATGTAATATTTTATTTTAAATTAGCGGTTTTCTAGGTTTTAGGTCTTGGGTGAGAAAAGTGCTAAATAAATCGAAGTAAATTGAATTTAAAAATAAAACAATCTAAATTGTAAGATTAAATAATGAAGAACGGCTTGTTTATCTTATCAATTATCAGTTTAGAATTTGATACTTTATTAATTTTTGGTTAGTTTCAAATTTTTTTTTTTTTTTTAAATATTTGTTTTTAGCAACTAAGTCAAAGTGGAAAGTATTGAAATATATATTAAGAATTTTTCTGAATAAAAAGGTATAAATTAGAAACGCTTTACAAATATATTAAAATTTATATCAAACTTACAACTTTTAAATATGTATATAAAGACAGCTTAAGTTTTATAAACAAAGAAAAGTTTTTTATCTCTATGGACAAAGTTTTCCAAATTAGGAAAAAACTTTAAAAAGAAAATCCTATAGAAGAAAAGTAATTATTTTAAGTTGGCAACCTAATAAGAATGAGTTTAATTTTTTAGCAAAACTTATTAAAACAATTACAAAATTCTTGATTAGTGAAAAATATACGTTTATATTTCTCTTTAAAAAAAAAATAAAAAATAATTAATTACTTGGAAAAAAAGTAAGAAAAATAACTGAATTAATATCTGAAAAACAAGAGGATCATCGTCTGGAGCATGTGTCTATTTTAAAATCTTAGCAAATTTTGAGTAAGATAAAAACTTGAGAACATCCTCCTCCTCCTATGGATAAATATAGTTTACAATATCAGTCTCATTCCCTTCTTTCAGATCATCAGTATGGCTTTCGATATTCGAGGTCTACTGGTGACATACTTTCCTATCTTACTGATTTATGGTCTTTTTGTTCTTAGGGATTATGGGGAGTCTTGTACTGTGGCATTTGACCGGGTTTCCTCCTCCTCTTTGCTTACTTATGTTTAATTTTCTCTCGGATCGCTCCATATTGGGACTTGTCAACTGTGCGACCTCTTCCTCCTCTTCTGTCAATTGCAGTATTCCACACGGTTCTGCTTTATTCTTACTTTCATCAACGAGATCTCAGCTCCAATTCTAACTCTGTTCATTCTTATGCTGATAACTCCACTCCATTCTTCCACTCATTTCAAATTTGCTCTCTCTTTTGCTTCTCGTCTTAAACTGTCTGATTCCATTCTTGCAGATCTAGACGGGATTTCCTGGTGGGTTCGCCTCAACCTTGTAAAATTCAACTCTTTGAAAACCGCAACTTCTTCACATCTCCCTCTCTAAAACACCTCCCAACTTCCCTACCCCCTTCGACGGCTCTCCCGTCTTACCTGTAAACAACATTACCATTCTTGGTCTAAACATAAACAATAGACTTTCTTGGAAACCTCATATCACAATGGTTGCTAGGGCGGCTTCAAAGGTTGCTGGGAATACTCTTCAGATTGCAGGAATTTTTTCCTTCCGAACAGTTGTTCCAATTGTATAAGGGTCTTATTCGCCCTTGTATGGAGTACTGTTCTCAAATTCTGGGAGGGGGTGGCTCAGGTTCCATCTCTCTTTTGGATAGGGTTGAGTCTAAGGCTAAAAGATTAATAAACTGTCCGCTCCTTTCAAACTCGCTTAACCCTCTGTCTCTGCGACTTGACGTTGGTGCACAATCTCTTTTTCTATAGGTACTTATCTGTAAAGAAAAAATAAATAAATCTAATCTAATTATGCGCTGCTTATATATATATATATATATATATATATATATATATATATATATATATATATATATATATATATATATATATATATATATATATATATATATATATATATATATATATATATATATATATATACCCACACTTATTTTTGCCCATAATAGCTAATTAATGTTTGATTACAATGAATTTTAACTTTTACGACGACATCTCATTTTGGATGATTTAAAATATGAAAATTTTTTACTTTTTTTACTTTTTTTTTTTAAATCAAATGTAATGTTTAAAAGTCGAAAGAACGGAACTTCAAGAATCTGAATTTTAAGTTAATTGTTTTTTTTTTTTGTTACTTTAATATTCTTTGCCAGTTCTTTAGGTATACTTATATAAAGGTGTGGAAGTTAAAAACTTAGGTTATATCTATAAAAAAAAAATGGATTTTTCTCTAGAACAAAAAGTATTTCAATAGACTTTTTGCTGCAATTTTTTTCATTTACTGGTCATCCAGTTTTCGTACAACTTTCAGAGTAGAAAAGGTGTGGCTTGTTACACGCCATTTACTTTTCAAATATTTATTTTTTTTTTGTATATCCAACTATTTAATTCGAACAAAAATGATTAATTACATAAAAATGCTACAGCTAGCTCTACCATTTTTTGTTGCATACTCTTCAGTATAATATAAAAAAAAAAATTAAATTAAAGATATACAATTCACCCAATCCCATATTTACTGTGAAAATTTCATATGGATCAAATGAATATAATTTGAAATTTTCATTTTTTTTTTCCAGTAAAATTTTGGAACGAAGAACAAGTGAATAATTTCGTGATTATTGTTTAGAGGAAGAAAAAAAATATACAATTTTTACTTCGAACAATCACTAGGTTTTTCTAAAGATATTGAATCAAATTCTGGCACTAAATTAATATTTGAAAAGAAAGTTATAAATACAGAAAAACTAATGAAATACTCGTTGCAGCTTCCGCAGAGTCACTTCTGATTTTTTTTATATAACTAGTGAATGGAAAAAAAATATTCAAAAATTTTAATTTAAAAATTGAAAGCTTGCCAATAAAAGGAAAATGACGAGTTTGGGATGTCTATATATAAATGAAGATAATTAGTCAAATTTTCTACATATGGGGAGTTTCTCTAAAAAGGTAAAATACATTTACAAAAACTTTGCTGATCTCTTTACTTCATGTTAAAGTAAAAAAAAATTAACTGAATGTTTAATTTCAGTGAGGACGCCTTCGCTCGATTTCTGACCTAATAATCATCTGTGACTAAATTAAGTCCTTTATCCACAAAAGTGAAAATTTTACTCAATTTTATGAATTAAAAGCTGGGTAACTTTAGAAACTGCAAAAATGGATATTATGACCTCATTGTCAGAGTTTAATAGAAAAGCTACCTGCCCCTCTTCTACTGAAAAAAAAACTCCCTTTAAATCTTAAAAGAAATAGAAACGTTACGAGTCATTCTTGTTCACACTTGATCAAATGAAAATGGAAGTTATTTCAACACATTCATATCACAAACCCAAAAATGAACTTGATAGAAAAATGACTGAGAGAACTTATCGATCTTTTATACTATTTTGAAGAACTGAATTATTTTTAAAAAGGATACCATAAAAAATACAAAAAAAAAAACAAAACAAAAAAAATGATTTATAAAACTATTAACATTTTGATAAGTATCATAGATTTGGGAAGGGAATCATTTTTCTGTCACATCAGTTAAAATTCCAATTATATTTATCCCTTATTTATCTGAACTTGATTAAAAAACGATCTATAAATACTCTTCTTTCGAGGAAAATTACAAGGATTTTTTCAGTGGTTTAATACATTTCTAATATTAATTTTGAAACTAAAAAAAAATTTAGTTCTTCAAAAAGAATAAATAAAATGAATATATTTTTCCCCTCATAACTTGGGTTACATTCCAATCATGTTCAATTCTCCAATCTAAATAATTTATCATTCATCACCTTTAAGCTCGCTTGACTTTTAAATGAACCTACAATTGGAGAGCATCATGAGCTCTCATAGCGTGTAAACGCTCTGAACTCGTGATGGCTTGAAGGGGAGTATTTTGTCTGCCTGGTGGGACGGCGTATGCCCTCG
>SEYY01002631.1:0-10000 GCA_009176605.1 Armadillidium nasatum
GGAAATTTTTTTTTGTTTTTTCATTTTAAAATTTTATTCAAACAGTTTTATAGAAAATAATACGCAGAGTCCAGATGTGTAATTAGTTTTCCATAATTCCAAATAGTTACCGAGATATATCCACTCAAAAAATCTCATTTATCAGTTTTACGTTTATGCGGTTTTCTCATAATAGCACTTTCAGAGAAAAAAAAATTTGCCAAAAAAAAACAAAGACAACGATCTTATTCACACTATTTTATTGAATTAGAGACAGTTAGAGGAAGATAATTACATCTATCTGATCCCAAAATAAATTGCGGTAAATTTTTAATGATGATTTGAACTAAAAAAAATTTCAAAAAAATGAAAATTTTACAATTTCCGATGACTTCGTGCAGGATTTAAACCAACTAAGCTACCACTTATTATTAAAATCATACATTCATTTGATTCCTACATATTTTCCTAAATCTTTAAAAGAAAAAAGGAAAGAAAATATAAAATAGTTAATATTTTATTAATGATTTAGTGAAAAAAGTGAAAATTCTTGATAGTGAAAATTGGGGGTGGGTTTGATCCCCCATAAAAAAAAAAACAAAGACAACGATCCGTCTAAAAATCTCAAAATATATGTATTAATGTTTACCCTTTAAATTCGTTCTCTTGTCATATGTCCGTAAAAAATAGTTCAAAAATAAGTTGAAGGATCCCCTTGAATCCGGACAAAACAAGACTGAAATAGCAAGAAACCTCGGGATTCACGTATCAACAGTAAGACGATGGATTGTCAGACATGAAGAGGAGGGTAATTTGTGTGATCGTCCAAAGCCTGGTGCACCAAGGAAAACTACTCTGAATGAAGATCAGCAAATTATTCAAGAGACTATTAGAAACCCCTTTACAAATAGCAGAGCCATCAAACGCGCATTAGAGTTAGAAGCATGTGATAGAACAATACGCCGACGATTGCACGAAAATGGAATACGCCACCGGACTCCGGCCGTGAAGCAAAAACTAACGAAGCACACAAGACAGAACGGCTCCGTTTTGCCAGAGAATATATTAACAATAATATTGAACTTTTGGTCCAAAGTTATTTTCACGGATGAAAAAACATTTAGCTCTACAGATCACGGTCCCCTACATTGCTGGCGTGTTAATAACACACGATATGAGCAGCAACATATTTATGAAGAAGCCAGGAGTGGACACGTAACCGCCAATGTATGGGAATGGATAAATTTCAACATTCTAGGTGAACTGACACCTATAGATGGCCGTTTTACTTCAGATAAGTATCTGGAAATTCTAGAAGAAGTATTTCTTCCAACAGTGAAGGTGTATCTTAATCCCGATCCTGATAGAATACCCTATGTTCATGAAAACAGTCCAGTGCACACCGCGAGGAGAGTGCAGCAATGGTTTACAGAACATGAACAGATTCTCGATGTTTTACCATGGCCACCAAGAGGGTGTGACTTAAATCCTATTGAAAATGTCTGGGGAGCAATTATCAGAGAATGGACACCAGAGGAAGAGAGAACGGGGAGGCAACTTTTGCACCATGCCCTTAGATCGTGGGAAATACAGCGTAGAACACTACATATACTTGAAAATAATATTGCATCCATGTCTGACGGAGGAGGATGGACGAAATACTAATATATATATATATATATATATATATATATATATAATATATATATATATATATATATATATATATATATTATATATAGTGTGTGTGTGTGTGTAGTTCATATAGCATCGTGTATAAGATGCCCTAAGTTGCTGCAAAATTAAAATATATATATTTTCCACATCTTTGTTTCAATCTCCGTTAACATTCAAAAAAACGCCAACACAATTTGTATAGATTTTTTGTTTTATCATAATCAATCAAGATAGTATTTCAACAACATAAAACGTAATATGTGGTTGGATCTTTTATTCTCTCTATGAAGATAAAACATTCTTCCCCTGTTTGACGAAAATGATTAGATGAATGAATGACGTAATATTAATTTTAAATACACAATTTTCTATTCAATCTTGGAAAAAGTTTATGCGACTTACTACGTGTAATTTTCCCAATAATTAGCGGTTTAGAATAGAGTGAAGTTTAATACCCTTTTGTAGATACTGTATATAACATTGCTAGGTTAGAAGGACAGGCAATATGACAGCGAACGAACTAAGCTATTGACATTCGAAAGCATAGTAGATGAGTTACCTACTACTTCGTCGGGTTAATACATGTTCGTTACGTAAATATTAATTTACTTAAAAATTTTCAAACCTCAGTTTTCTCGAAAGGATTTATGCCGATAGCAAATGGTAATATACTTTTCTGTTAGCGTAACAAAACATAGCTACAAGCTATGATCGAAATTATGCAGTTTACTCATATATATATATATATATATATATATATATATATATATATATATATATATATATATATATATATATATATATATATATATATATATATATATATATATATATATATATATATATATATATCGTCCCTGTTCTTCATTATGTCTTTGGAAAGGAATACTCTACTGGTGTTCATCTTTCTCTTCTCTCTGATATTTGGTCCTCTGCAATTCGGAATTTTCGGAAAATCTTTAGGTGTGACGCATGACATATCAAAAGCTTTTGATAGAGTCTCGCACACAGCTTTAATTTCCAAGCTTCCCTCTTTCAGTATCTATCCTTTGCTCTGTAACCTTCTCCCTGATCTCCTCTCCGGTCGTTCTATTGCAGCCGTAGTAGACGACCATCGTTCTTCCTTTAAATATATCAATAGTGATGTTCGTCAGGGTTCTGTCCTATCCACAACTCTTTTTCCTATTTTGCATCAATGATCTCCTTTCCATAACTTCTTCACGAATCCTCTCTTTTGCTGACGATTCCACCCTTCACTATTTCTTTTATTTTGAAAGGCACCATACACAACCTTAGATAGCTCATGCTTGGAGGGTTGCCTTGGAGTAACTGAACTCTCATTTATTATCGTATTTCCAATTGGGCCAGGAGAAAACATGATTGTTTTCAATGCCTCAAAAAAACAATCCTTCACCTATCTACTCGGCAATATCTTCCACACAACTATAGTATCTTCTTCGAAAACATTCAACTCCAACCTACATTTATCCTCAATATTTTTTGTGTTTCCTTTTCTCGAAAGGATTACCTTATCTCTCTTTCTATAACAGTTTATAAGAGGTTAGGTGTTCTGGGGAGCTTTCGGAACTTTTTAACACCACTTCTGCTGCTCGATCTGTATTGGAGCATCGTCCGTCCCTGTTATATAGAATACGCATCGCAAATCTTGGGTGCTTCAACTTACGCAGCTCGTCTTGAAAAGGTGGAATCTAAACCTTTTTGTCTCATCAATTCTCCTCTTAATTAATAACTCTTTCAAATCTCTTTCTACCAGTAGAACCGTTGCATCAGTCTTTTTATAATATCGCTATTACAATGAGCATTGCTCTGTGATCTTACTAGTCGTATACCTCCTTCCTTGCGAAGAGCTCCCACAAAGCGTCTGTCCACGCAATCTCATCCTTTCGTTTTCCGATTCTCTGACCCTAGACTTAATATTTATGCTCAATCTTACATGTATTGTACTGGTAAAGACTTCTTCTATTTTCCAAACTACGTTTGACTTATACACCGTTAAAGGGAACCTCCAATTCAATTTCCCCAGTTTAGGGAATGAAAAAATTTCCCACACTTTTTTGTTTAATATATTGTTAGAATTTTTTTTAATGATTCCAAATATATAACAGGCTTTCATAATTCCAAGCGGTTCCTGAGAAAAAGACTTTTAAAGTGATATATATATATATATATATATATATATATATATATATATATATATATATATATATATATATATATATATATATATATATATATATATATATATATATATATATATATATATATATATATATAATTATAACCACTATAAATAAATAAACCGTGGAATCATTATTTATAATTTTATTAACTGCTTCGATTCCTCGAAATTATAACATCACTAGCAATAAATAAATTATATATATATATATATATATAATATATATATATATATATATATATATATATATATATATATATATATATATATATATATATATATATAGATAGTGTTTAGCTCTCTTATTGAAAGGTAGTGTTTTATAGTTCTCTATTGCTAGTGTGTGTTTGTTGGTTTTTTTTTTTTTTTTTTTTTTTTTTTTTTTTTTTTTTTTTTTTTTTTTTTTTTTTAAGTTGTTCATTTATTTTTCTTCAGTGTTCTGTGTTTTAATTTTTTAGTGTTTTTAATTAATTATAGATTATTTTATTGTCAGTGAAGCTTGACGAATGAAAGATAAGTATGGTTTTAATTTTTCCGTAAGTAAACTTTTATTGTTTTAAACTTCTACTTATTTTCTTCGATGTATAAATTGAATTTCTGTAGTATAAATTTTACATCATAATTTGTTTTAATAATTATAGTTTTAATGTTTTCGAAATTGATTTTAATAGTTTTAATAATTTTAACAATAATTATTTTAATTAGGTTACTGGATTGTGTGCTAGCGTGTGTGCATGTGCGCTTGCGGGAGTGAGTTAGTGAGTGCGGGCGTGCGTGTCTGGGTGTGTGCGTGTGTGCGTGATTTTTTTTTTAAATGCCTAATTTGAGTGTTCGTGGGGCTGGGCGTAGACGGGGGATTTCTATTACCTTTGCTAACGTGCGTGGCCTTCGATCTAATCTCGCGTCTGTTGAACACTACCTCACTACCTCTCTTCCTAACCTTTTACTTCTGTCTGAGACCCAGCTGGACAGGGATTCTTTCTCTAGCAATCTTAATTAATGTCTCTAACTACAACTTTTTTCACAATTTCCGTCTAAATGGTGGAGTCTGTGCCTATATTAACATTAACACTCCTGTGACAAGTCTCGTAAATCTAGAATCTCCTAATTTCAACGTTTTATGGCTTAAAATCTGTCTTCCTACTACTACAATTATCTTGTGCTTCTGCTACTGCTCCCCTAATGGAACAGATTTTGCAGTCTTTTTTCAATATCTTACTACTACTAATGAGACTGTCACTTCTTCTCATCCAAATGCTGAGGTCCTCTATTTAGGGGATTTCAACGTACACCACACTGAGTGGTTGGGTTCCTCTCATACTGATACAGGTGGGAGGGAGGCCAATTCATTCAGCATTCTTAACGATCTGGAGCAGTTGATTAGGGAACCCACACACATTCCAGATCGTCCTAACCAATTCTTGAATACACTTGATTTATGCTTCACCACTACTCCTTCTAGTTATAAATACACCATTTTCCCTCCTATTGGTAACTCTGACCATAATCTTATAGCTCTTAGTTATAATGCTTTCTCTCCAACAGCTCCACCATGCCCTAAACGTACTTTCTGGCACTTTAATCGGGCTAATTGGGGGGCAATGCGCCGCTTCTTTGCTAACTATCATTGGAGTGAATCTTGCTTTGTCTCGGGGGACGCTTCTGTCTCTGCTGAAAAGGTAGGGGCAGTAATCCTTGAAGGGATGGGCAGATTCATTCCATCTTCAACTAAATCTTTTTCCCCTGAAAATCCATGGTTCGATGGCAATTGTTCTCTTGCCCTTCGGGAGAGAGACAATGCTTATCGTGAATGGAAAAACTCTCCTTCTCCTATCACTCTTACTAATTTTCATTCAGCCCGGGATCGATGCAGGGATGTTCTTCGACGGACTAAGCGTACTTTCATTAAAAGGAAGTGAGCTGACCTCCATGGCTCTCCTACTGATAAAATTTTCTGGCCTCTTGTCAAAAATATCTCTAACAACTTCTGTAAATCTGCCTTTCCTCCTCTTATTCGCTCTGATGGTTCTGTTGCTAATACTCCTTCTGAAAAGGCTAATCTCTTGGGCCTCCTTTTTTCATCTAATTCCACCCTGCTCGATTCTGGCATCCCTCCTCTTACTCCTTCTCCTCTCAGGTGTCCCATACCTCTACCTATGATTACTCATGATCGGGTGCATGGGATCCTGAAATCTATGAACGTCAGGAAGGCCAGTGGCCCGGATCGCATTCCCCCTCGTGTTCTGAGGGAGTGTGCTTCCGAGTTGGCCCCCCCCCCTCGTTCAGCTCTGCTCTCTATGCCTTAATACTAATACTTTTCCTCTATGCTGGAAGCGTGCGTTAGTTCAGCCGATCCCGAAAAAAGGTAGCCGTTCTGACCCTTCTAACTATCGACCTATAGCTCTCACTTGTGTTCTATCTAAAATTTTTGAAACTCTCCTCAACTCTCATTTCCTGGATCATTTGGAGTCTCATTCTCTTCTCCCTGATCACCAGTATGGCTTTCGTCGCTCGAGGTCAACTGGTGACATACTTTCCTATCTTACTGATCTATGGTCTTCTGCCCTTAGGGACTTCGGGGAGTCTTGTGTCGTGGCGCTTGACATATCCAAGGCTTTCGACCGGGTATGGCATGCGTCACTACTCTCTAAGCTCCCTTCCTTTGGGTTTCCTCCTTCTCTTTGCTTACTCTTGTCTAGTTTTCTCTCAGATCGTTCCATTTCGGCAGTTGTAGATGGATCGACCTCTTCCTCCTTTTCTGTCAACTGTGATGTTCCTCAGGGTTCTGTTTTATCTCCAACCTTATTCTTACTTTTCGTTAACGATCTTCTCCACTGCACTTCTAACTCTGTTCACTCTTATGCTGATGATTCAACTCTGCATTCTTCTACTCATTTCAAATCTGCTCCCTCTTTTGCTTCTAGAGTTGCTTCTCGTCTTCAACTTTCCGATTCTATTCTTGCCGATCTGGATCGAATTTTCCGGTGGGGACATAGCAACCTTGTGAAATTCAACTCTTTAAAAACTCAACTTCTTTACATCTCCCTCTCAAAAACACCTCTCAACTTTCCTATCCTCTTCGATGGCTCTCCCGTCTCACCTGTAAATAACATTAACATTCTTGGTCTAAACATAAACATCAAACTGTCTTGGAAACCACATATCACAATGGTTGCTAAAACGGCCTCTAAGAAGCTGGGAGTTCTGTTCAGGTTGCGAGAGTTTTTTCCTTCTGAGCAGTTACTCCAGATATATAAGGGTCTTCTTATTCGCCCTTGTATGGAGTACTGTTCTCACATTTGGGGGGGCTCTGGCTCCTCCTTTCTTCTGGATAGGGTTGAGTTAAAAAGCTATGAGATTAATAAACTGTCCCCTACTTTCAAACTCTCCTGATCCTCTGTCCCTGCGACGTGACGTTGGCGCACTATCTCTTTTCTACAGGTACTAAAATGGCAGGTGCTCGAGGGAATTGGCCTCTCGCATTCCTCCACCGTTGCGTCGTCCTCGTTGCACGAGGGGTGCCCTGCTTTCGCACCAATTTTGTGTGGACGTAGGGAATCCCAGGCTAGCCCGTTGTGGTACCTCCTTCTTTCCAGCCACCTCTATTCTGTGGAATTCTCTACCATCTTCTATTTTTCCAACTGTTTTTAATCTTCCACTCTTCAAGTCTTCCGTCTGCGCCCACCTGAGGGCTGTGCATTAGGTGTGTGTGTTTGTGTGAGTTTTGTCCTTGTGTGTGTGCCCCCTCCTTGAAAAGGGCTCTGCCCGTGAGTGGTGGCGTTTTGTAAAAAAAAAAATAAAAAAATAAAAAATATATATATATATATATATATATATATATATATATATATATATATATATATATATATATATATATATATATATATATATATATATATATATATATATATATGTGTGTGTGTGTGTGTGTGTGTGTGTGTGTGCGTGTGTGTGTATAACTTCATCGTTTCCAAATATTATACCTATTTAAAATACTTACATTTATAGACTGTGTCCATGGGCGTGTCTAAAGTATCTTGTTGAAAGACAATTGGCAGAAAATTTAATCTAAAAATTAGACCCACGTTACTTTGAAAAATGATCGACCCAAGCAATAGTGCATTATTCTTGTCCACGATAGTACGTGGTAAAGAAAAATCTTCACAAAAATTCATTACTTTTGTAAAAATTCTTTTTCTCTTTTATCGGTTTTTAAAATGTTTTAAAGTTTTTCTATGTGACAATGAACCTCATTCAAATTTATTACTTTAGTTTGAAGAATATTTGCTATTGACTCCAAATATGAATTATTATACAGATGAGAAATGTAGGACTTCCTGCTGCTGATGAAAGTTGACATACTGAATTTGGTGTGGCTTGTATTACGTCTGAGTCAGAGAAGAGATTTTCTAATGATAAATTTATTTGGCTAAATTTTCAAAAAAATTTCATAATTGACTTAATACTTGACAGACAATCGTGTTCGTGTTCGAAATTCTGGAACGCATTTAGGTCATTAATTACTAGATTTAAACGATGAGAACCACAATGAAAAAATTTTGCTTTAGGGTACTGATCTCTTATTAACTTTTGAACTCCATTTTGTTTGCCAGCCGTGGTAGAGCACCCATCAAACCTAAGTCCAACAAGCATACTCATATTTAAATTGTATATATCTCGTATAGTAGATAATATTGATCTTGCTATATCTTCAGCTTTTAGTTTTTCAAAAGTAATAAAGACTTGAAATTTTTCACGTATACATTGAGTCCTTTATCAGCGAAATAAATATCAATCTTTAGCTATTCTGTCACTGATATGTCTGCTGTCTCGTCTGCTGAAAGGTCAAACTATTCACAATTATTTATTTCATTCACAATTTGATTACATATCAACTTTCCACAAATAAATACAAGTTTCTTCTGAATCATATGTGGTATGTATTTGGCCTTTGCTCCTCATGATTTAAAATGTTCCATAAGAAAGAGCATCTCCAGCTTTTACTCTGAATTTAATTAATTAAGCAAATCGAAAATATTGCCGGTATCTGCAGAACTACCTCGAATGGCAATATTAATTGGCGTCATAAATTATTAAGGTGGAAATTATAGGTACTAATTTTTGCCTATTTTTTGTTTGTTGTTTTTTTTTTGTTTTTTTGTTTTTTGAATAACTAAGTGCACCACAACATTGCATTGTTCAGTTGCACTAATACGCTTATTTATTATTATCTGTTTGAAATTCTTTGTAGATACCGAGGTATCTTTTTGCTATTCTGAATTTGCATGGTCTTTAGAACGTGAATGCATGTCTTTATATTTTCTAAGCGGTTTTACAATAAATGAGTCTAATATACCTCTTTTGATAGAAGGTCCAAGTTAGATACACAATCTACAAAACAGTTATATCAATGTTTTAGAATACGCTAGCCAAGAATTGTACAGATCTAGCCATTTATAAAGGGTAGACGTGGCCCTCCCCTACATTTTCAGGGGAGGGTGCAATTTTTTTAAGGAAAATTTTTTATCCGATTCTCCTGAAAATTTTAATATAGATAGGTTTTTCCCGACGAAAAATTCCATTCTTAATGTTTTTACGAGTGATTTAAGGTTTAGAAATTATTTCGGAAATTTAAGGTTTGTTCAAATCTACGGTGAGGCCACATGGAAAATATTTTTGCTCTGAAATTTGGAGGGTGTGCTCCTAAATTTATTGATTACAAAAACTTTTAATAGACTTTTGCTTCAAGAACTATAAAAATATCTTATTAGCCCAATACTGACCATCTATCGAAAGCTAGAAATGTTTCAAAAAAAAAAAATCCAACTTTTTGTAAAGCATTATTTGTAAAAAAAACTACAATAACTACATAATTTATTTTTAGTAGGTGTATAGAGATGTGATGGGGCTATAAATTATTCTCTAAATGTTATTCAATCCGATTCGTTTTTTCCGAGATATAGCCCTTCAAATACGGTCCATTTTTGAGCCAATTTTCAAAATAATAAAAGTTTGAGAAGCTATATCTTTTTTATTAAAAAATTAGTATTTAATAATTCTCTAAACAAAAGTTGTAGGTAAATTAGTTCTCTAAACAGTATCCAAAAAAACAAAAATTTGTAGTTAGGGATTTTTTTTAAATAT
>SEYY01002632.1:15000-17500 GCA_009176605.1 Armadillidium nasatum
TTCTTATATTCTGTTATATTCATATTTTCTTCCATTTATATATAAGAACATCAAATTCCATATATTCAAATGCATTTATACAGGTATTCATACGTTCTGTACATACATCAAATATGTATATAATCAAATATATACGTAGATATATATGCATATTAGCGTACACACATACACACTTACATACATTCGCATATATATATATATATATATATATATATATATATATATATATAATATATATATATATATATATATATATATATATATATATTATATATATATATATATTAAATATATAATATATATAATATATATATATATATATATATATATCTATAATATATATTATATATGCAATGATATTTAACAATTCATGTATATATGAAAATACATAATACATGCATAAAATATGTATACAATCAATTACACTCATTCATAAATACATATATAAAATGGTAAATGACCAAATATATGCATACATATATTGCACTGTAGTCTGAGAACAATAAATACACTCACAGACACACACAGACAAACAAACACACACAAACACAAACAAACACACACATATGTATATTTGGAAATTTAACTTTTTTTCTAACACACTCACAGACACACAGACACACAGACACACACACACAATCATACACAAACACACACACACAAACACAAACACACTCACATATTTGGGAATTTAACTCTTTTTTTTTTTTTTATCTTTTTTTCATAGTCTTTGGAAGACTTAAAATCCAATTAGATCGTGCTTGTCATTTTCTTTTCTTTCTTTTTTTTTTTTTTTTTTTTTTTTTTTTTTTTTACAATTAAATCATTTTCAAATACTCCTCCAGACACTTAAATGTATTTAGCACTGCTTTAATTTATAACACTCATATATATATATATATATATATATATATATATATATATATATATATATATATATATATATATATATATATATATATATATATATATATATATATATATATATATATATATATATATATATATATATATATATATATATATATATATATATATATATATATATATATATATATATATATATATATATATATATATGTGTGTGTGTGTGTGTGCGTGTGTGTGTGTCTATGTGTGTATGTATAGCAAATGTGTGCCTACGGATAAGACCCCAAGGATGTGAGAAAGATGGTATTAGAAAGGAGCTGGCAACCCTGTCACCAATGCTGAGCTCTTCTAGAAAGAGCGTTCCCAAATTATTTCATGAGAAGAGAGAGAGAGAGAGAGAGAGAGAGAGAGAGAGAGAGAGAGAGAGAGAGAGAGAGAGAGGAAAAGTCATGCTTAAAGCCATTAAACCGACTAAGCCAATATTGTGGAATCTGTTTCAAGACAATTGGTCTCTGATTCCTGTTTCAGATTTGGTTCTGGAATCAGTTCCTATTTTTAAACTATTAAGGAACTTTTGTTCCCGACTCCCATCTTCGGGTCACGTGACTTTAAAATCTGAATCCGATTTTGAATTCGTTCTATTAGATAAATTCCGCGATTCCATGTCTTTTTATGTTTAAGATTTATGAATAGGAATGTGAATATAAATAATTATGAATAGGAATACGAATATAAGTATTGAAAAGGAATGCGAATATAAATAATGAATTGGAATACGAATATAAGTATTGAAAAGGAATGCGAATATAAATAATGAATAGGAATACGAATATAAATATTGAAAAGGAATACGAATATAAATAATGAATAGGAAAACGAATATAAATATTGAAAAAGAAATACGAATATAAATAATGAATAGGAATACGAATATAAATATTGAAAAGGAATACGAATATAAATAATGAATAGGAATACGAATATAAATATTGAAAAGGAATACGAATATAAATAATGAATTGGAATACGAATATAAGTATTGAAAAGGAATGCGAATATAAATAATGAATAGGAATACGAATATAAATATTGAAAAGGAATACGAATATAAATATGAAAACTAATATAATGTTAAATATGAATACAAATATAAATATTGAATAGCAATATGAACATAAATATTGAATATACGAATACGAATACGAATATAAATATTGAAAAGGAATACGAATATAAATAATAAAAATGAAAACTAATATAAATGTTAAATACGAATACAAATATAAATATTGAATAGCAATATGAACATAAATATTGAATATATATTCTGACAAAAAACGAATCATAAAGAAATATAGTTAATATAATAATATATTCTATCAAAGGCTTGCAGAACACTGACTCTTTTCTGAAGGTGAAACTCCGCCCGTTTTTGTTCTGATTTTTATAACTATTTCTGAAGGTGAAACTCCGCCCATATTTGTTTCGATTTTCATAAAAAAAATTTTGAAGGTGAAACTCCGCACATTTTTGTTCTGACTTTCATAACTTTTTTTTTTTTTTTTTTTTTTTTTTTTTTTTTTTTTGAAAGTGAAACCCTGCCCATTTTTGTTTTGATTTTCATAACTCT
>SEYY01002632.1:20000-22500 GCA_009176605.1 Armadillidium nasatum
GAGAGAGAGAGAGAGAGAGAGAGACATTTAAAAAAACTCCCTATAAATTACAGAGATAGTTTATGTATCAAATCAAATGTTGATACTTCTTCAAAAATTAGGTTTTTTCTTTGTCAAATTTCTCCAACTTGGCCCAAATTTGATAAAAATTACAAAAGGAAGATATAAATCTCAAATAATGGAATTATTTATCTATTACGTTGTTTCTTTTCTGAGAAAGTAAAACAAAAATGAGTTTTAAAAAATTCACTTCTTATACTTGAATATCAAATCCTAAACATTTCTCTTCTTTTTAGCTTGCTTATAATTTCATTATTATCATTATTATATTATATATTATTATTATATTATATTTATAATATATATATATATATATATATATATATATTATATATATATATATATATATATATATATATATATATATATATATATATATATATATATATATATATATATAGAATAGCTACTACAAAAAAATACTGAAAAAACTTAAATGAGTGAAATTGTCCTGAAGGTCAGAGTGAAAAAGTACAGTTTCCCTTCAAGAGGAAATCTATCTATCTATCTATTTATCTATCTATTTTTTAAATATCAATTTTTTATCAAAATATCTATCTATCTATTTATTTTTCTATTTATCTCTCAATCTCTCTATCTATCTATATAGCTCTTTTTCTTGCTATCTCACTACTATTCTAAATATTTATGTATCTATTTATCTATATATCTATCTACCATTCTAACTATCTAAATATCTATTTATATTTCTATCTATCTACCATTCTAACTATCTATATATTTATTTATCTATCTATCTATCTACCATTCTAACTATCTGTATATCTATTTATCTATCTATATATCTTACACACACATATACCTACTTTTCTTATTTTTAATTGAATACATTATAAGAATGTCACTTTTTTTGATGTCTTTCATAAAAATAATATAAAAATAATATAATGAATTTTAAATCATGTTAAAAAAATAAATTTAAAAACAATTAAATATTAAATAAAATATTATTAGATTATAATGAATTTTTTATTATCATTTTAAATATCTGTAAAATTCAAAAGACATTAAATGTTCTGTGGTGACGTGGAATTAGAACTCGAAAGAAATATATATATATATATATATATATATATATATATATATATTATATATATATATATATATATATATATATATATATATATATATATATATATATATTATATATATATATATATATATATATATATATATATATATATATATATATATATTATATATATATATATATATATATATATATATATATATATATAATATATATATATATATATATTATATAGTATATATATATATATATATATATATATAATATATATTCCGGATCCGCGAACATTCTCATCAAAATAAACATCCGCACCCGCACTTGTGGAAATTATACATCCGCATTCGCAAATGAAAAAAATATGATTTACGATCTGTCGCTATATATATATATATATATATATATATATATATATATATATATATTATATATATATATATATATATATATATATATATATATATATATATATATATATATATATATATATATATATTATATATATATATATATATATATATATATATATATAATATATATATATATATATATATATATATATATATATTATATATATATATATATATATATATATATATATTATATATATATATATATATATATATATATATATATATATATATATATATATATATATAGATAACTTTTTAAGAACATTAAACACGCTCGTGCTCTAATAATATAATAAAGGGAACCACTATATAAAACGATAAAAGATAAAACACTAAGACGTTTTAACAAAGAATTGAAACGAAAATAAATAGAGATAGGTTAAAACATGGGCATTACGTTTCCAAGTTATTTAGCTTCCTTATTAGAACGCCTCTAGAAGGTAAAATCTAAAGGTAACCTATCTCTATTTATTTTCGTTTTAATTCTTTGTTAAAACGTCTTAGTGTTTTATCTTTTATCGTTTTATATAGTGGTTCCCTTTATTATATTATATATATATATATATATATATATATATATATATATATATATATATATATATATATATATATATTATATATATATATATATATATATTATATATATATATATATTTATATATATATATTGTAATTTCTTCTAAAGACGTCATTTCTGCTCTCTCTGAGCTTAAGTCAACACTAAGAAGGCGTACGGTCCTGATGGTATCCCTCCTGTGGTTCTCAAACTTGTGCTTCAGAGCTTGCACCTTGAATTGGTAAACTATTTCGTCTATGTCTTTCTACTTCAACCTTCCCTTCTTGCTGGAAACGTGCGCTCATTCAGCATGTGCTAAAAAAGGGGACCTCTTTCAACCCTCTAACTACCGTCCCATTTCTTTAACCTCCGTTCTTTCTAAAGTTTTCGAATAAATCCTTAACAGGAAGATTTGGAAACATC
>SEYY01002632.1:27500-30000 GCA_009176605.1 Armadillidium nasatum
ATAAGTGGGCTGTTAGTTCTGTAAGATATACCCAAATGTTCAGAAACCCTCAGTTAACTGCAGGCCAGTTTGACTTACTTATCGAACTTGATAATTCGTACATGTAAATTTGTAAATAACTGAGGATCTCGAAAACTGTGCAGGACGATCTTTGAGTCTGAAAAAATTAGAAATTTTGAAACTATTTCAAGGAATGAAAATGAAAATACAAGATGGAAAAAACTTATTGGGGAAAGGCTTATAGGTTTTATAGTGTTGATACCAAAATAAATAAAATTTCTAAGTCTATATTTTTTATTTATTTATTTATTTATTTATTTATTTATTTACTTAGTTTTTGTTTTGTTTTTGTTTTTGTTTTTGTTTCGGGAAACTTAGGAATTGTAATCTTGTTCATTTATTTTATTTTATTTTATTTTATTTTATTTTATTTAATAGTTTTAAGAGTACATAAAGTTTAAAAAATATTTTTCACTACAGAATACCCTCCTATTATGAAGCTTGACCAATATCGTCGACGGGTAAAATGATCGACATTTCAAACAAAACAATCGATCGATCATTTGGCTCTCGTTATAATTTTCTTTCCTCTATCTTTTATTAATGATTTTTTTAAAAACTTCTCTAAAAGTTTCGTCCATTGCAATTATTATTATTATTATTATTATTATTATTATTATTATTATTATTATTATTATTATTATTATTATTATTATTATTATTATTATTATTATTATTATTATTATTATATTATTATTATTATTATTATTATTATTATTATATTATTATTATTATTATTATTATTATTATTATTATTATTATTATTATTATTATTATTATTATTATTATTATTATTTTATTATTATTATTATTATTATTATTATTATTATTATTATTATTATTATTATTATTATTATTATTATTATTATTATATTATTATTATTTTTATTTTTTATTAATATTAATTATTATTATTTTTATTATTATCATAACTAGATTCAGAGGGAGAAAAAGCTAGCAATTCTCAAAATTATTTTACGTCATTCAAACTTACTAGAAAAGAAAAAAAAATATTCTAGAACAAATATTCATGTTAAATGTAAACTGAAAAAAAAGCAGGAATATATGAAAATAAAATAAAATAAAACAAATAAATAAATAAATAGAAAAAAAAAATTTACGGAACAGGGTATTCGCCATTAAAATAAAGATTTATTTATAAAACAAATATATTTGAACTGGTCTTTTACTTTGATATTTCATGGTCATTTAGAAAAATAATCCTTTTTTTGATTAATAAAAATTAATTTTCGATTATATAAGTAATCAAGAAGTTTCATTTACGGAACACCCAAAATGCAATGAAGTTATTATTTGTTTGATATTCGAGCGAATCTGGGAGACGAGTAGCAAAAATCTTGGAGACGAGTAGCGGAAAATCTGGGAGACGAGTAGCAAAAATCTGGGAAAAGAGTAGCAAAAATCTGGGAGACGAGTAGCAAAAATCTGGGAGACGAGTAGCAAAAATCTGGGAGATGAGTAGCAAAAATCAAAAATCTGGGAAAAGAGTAGCAAAAATCTGGGAAAAGAGTAGCAAAAATCTGGGAAAAGAGTAGCAAAAATCTGGGAAAAGAGTAGCAAAAATCTGGGAAAAGAGTAGCAAAAATCTGGGAGACAAGTAGCAAAAAATCTGGGAGATGAGTAGCAAAAATCTGGGAGACAAGTAGCAAAAAATCTGGGAGATGAGTAGCAAAAATATGGTAGACGAGTAGCAAAAATTTGGGAGGCAAGTAGAAAAAATCTGGGATACAAGTAGCAAAGTTTTCAACTTCATGAAAACTTTCAACTTGTCACAACTTCATTATTACTTAACCGATTTGCTTCAAACTTCCAACATCTGCAAGATCTCCTTTATCTTAACAACTTATTAAAATTTAATTGTCTTCTGTCAAATACGTATTTAGATATTAATGAAAAAAGGGACACCACAATGGGTAGCAAAAATAGGCTTAGCAATGAGAAATTTTAGAATCTTTAAAATTGCTCTAAGTTTATTAATAATTAATAAATTTTCTTCATTTTTTCATGCTCTGAAATATTTGTTTTATAATTAAAACAAAACTAAAATTTCTCAAATTATTATCACGTATATTTTAAGGTATTAATGAAAAAGGAGCCTACTTACAATAGCAAAAATAGGCTCAGCACTGAGAATATTTATGTTCTTTCAAATTGCAAAAACTTTTCAAATAATTAGCGATTTTTTTCACGTTTTTTTCTTGAAAAATTATTTTATAATTAAAACATACTAAAATTTACAGTCTTTTATTTTATTTATTTTATTTCATATATTTCTAGCCATTAGAAATATGGATCCTCCTTTTGAAATATCAAATTTTTTGAAGTTTCTTTAACTTTATTAATAAGTAGTGTATTTTTTCTTCATTTATTTATTTGTGAAAGAATATTCTCTCAGAAAAAAGCAAAAAAAAAAAACATT
>SEYY01002632.1:37500-39727 GCA_009176605.1 Armadillidium nasatum
CGTTCCTTACAAAAGTCAAACTAGCGATTAGAGATAAGATTAGAAGATTAAAGATGTTTCCAAATCATGTTAAGGAGAGAGTCGGAACTTTGAAAAGAACTGAAGTTATAGTTAGAGGACAATAGTTAGAAGAGTTAGAGGGTAGAAGGTTCTCTCTCCACCCCCCTTTTCTGTATAGGTTGAATGAGCTCAAGCTTCCAACGGGAAGAAAAGCCCGAAGTATGATAGACAGAGACGAAATGGTTTATAATGTGAAGTACAAACACGGAAAAACAAGTTTTGAGGACCACGAAGTAAATATGGTTATTATTATTAAAAGTAGTAGTAGTAGTAGTAATAGTAGTAGTAGTAGTAGTAGTAGTAGTAGTAGTAGTAGTAGCTTTTCTATGTGCTTGGTGTGGGTTTGTCCTTAGTGTTCATTATAGGTCACGTTGAGATTTGAAGCTTTTATTTACATACCTCCTGAACGATGTTCCTCTGGCAACAAGAGCAGCCATGTAGTTTACGTATGATTTGACTCCAGCATATTTCAGTTGTCTTGTTCGAAATGTTAATTCAGATGTTCTATGGAAAATGTGTAGGTCGGAGTAAACAGTAAACAGGTATCATGTCCTGTGCAATTGCCTGACCTCAATCCATTCGATTTTTTTTTTTTTAAAGACATCTAAAGCACCTAGTATTCGCAACACTGCAAAAATTGCTCTACCGAATCGTTGGGATAAGTGACAAAAATGTAACAACAGATTTTTTTCAGTTTTTTTCTTATTAGAAAATAATCGGTGAAACAACTTTTTTATGCTTAACATGTCTTTTTTTATATCGAAAATTTTATTGTGAAATTTTTTGTCACTTGTCCCAACAATTCGTTAGGACAATTTTTGGCAGTGAACTGACAGTGCAAATGTGAAGAAGTTTCAATAGCATATCATCTTGAGGATGACCTCACAACCATTCATATTGCGAGTGGTTCACTTGCTTTAAACTAGTGATGACTTGAAGGGCAGAAGTTTGTCTGCCTAGAAAGACGTCACATGACCATCGTTGGTGAGGTCCGCTCTGAAAAAAAAAAAAAAAAAAAAAAAAAAAAAAAACTCTGGAAAACAACAACATAACAACAACAACAACAACAACAACAAAAACAACAACTGTCTTGGATCTTCTCACAAGTACGACGATTCATGATAAAACGTGTTTATGAGTGCATTGGCGAAGGTGAAAGACATATGGAGTCTTTATCAAGATTTATCAGTTATCAAACAATTTAACTTGCAAATCATTAATCATTTGTCTTTGAATATATAATATGAAAGTATAAATTAAACTGCAGCATCTGAATTTTTGTCGCATACTGTCTTCCTTTCCTAATATAACTCCACAATTAAGGCATTATCAGAGGTATGTGTACAAAACATCTTTTTTTTTTTGGGGGGGGGGAACAAAGTTTGTACAAGTATTTCTGTACACTCTATTTGTGCAATGTGGATGACCGATATTCTTCACATAATTTCAGATTTTTTAGATTTTCATAAAAAATAAAATTTTTGCTGTTGGGAGTACGGACTCTTGTCCTACCCACGTCTTCAAAATGTCTTTTTTATTTTACCTTTTTATTGTCTTTATCATCATTATTATCCTTTCCCTTACTGTCTTTATTATTAGATGATGTTATGATTTTGCCAGATTGGTTTCATTTCTGAATGTTGAAAATAAATTTGAATTAAGTATTTTTTTTCCTTCTACTTCATTATCTTCTTCTTCTTCTTCTTCTTCTTCTTTATATACTCCTAAGAAGGGCTGTTACCCTTATAGTGAGACTAGCACCTTCTATTTGGACTCTAAGCTCGTCCTCATTAAGTTCTCAAGAAAATCAGTCTTACCCGCCCGATGGTTTCTATTTCATAGAATTTAGGGTTAATAATCCTGGTATCTCTTCGTATCAACATTGAAAATGATTAGAGTCCTAGTTCGAAAGGACTTCTTGTAAATGGAAGAGCTTCGAAGGAGTATATACATAAGGAAAAATGTTTTCTTGATTGTGCTAACTATGATGGAGTGACAGTTGATTGTTGAGACTGACGAATTACACCTTGACACAACCTGTAGAGAAAAAAGTCATTTTTTCTGTCCGATCAAGAAACTGTCTTGTAATTTCTTCCTATGAATTTGTATCCTGACGTATGATTTACAATCCATATAGTAGTGAACCTCCATTAGTATTAAATATCAA
>SEYY01002633.1:0-15000 GCA_009176605.1 Armadillidium nasatum
TGGGAATTGATGAAGGTGACTGTACAGGAAATGGATCTTTACACTCCTATTGCATCCAAGGTTGAAGAATGCCAATGATATTGTTTCAATCATAACTTTAAAATTGTCCACCGATCACCTTTATGTTACCGAGGATGTTTTTTAAAACTGCCAAGACCATGCCGCCTTCTCCTTGATTTTCTACATCCTGAGAAATCACTCATCACGGAAAAGAACAAGAATTGAGAGCAATCAAATACACCTGCAGGGATCTAGTAAGATAAAGCAGGAAAAGCAGAGACTATATGTTGAAAAGAATCACCATTAGTGTTCTGTGCCTCCACGAACTGTTTTTTTTTAACTATACCTTGATGCAGAGCTGAGGAAATATTGATTCTGTAACTGCTGATGATGGTATCATTCACAGCATTTTGGCATCCCTGCTGTCACAACTTCACGGATGGGTCACTCTTTCTGTGTTCAGTGTTTCCCTCCAACTCGCCTGTCCCACTTGCACTGAAAGCATGGATACTTCCTTCGTAAAACCTTTCTATTGCCAAGTCAGAAGTTTACGATTTTGAGATCTACATAAATAATCCAGATATGCTGGTGATATTTGAGTAAGTAAATCAGTTTTTATATCATTATGTCCTTCTCTCAAACGTGCTTAGCAACCAACAATAACTACTCTATTAACAATTTCATTATGCAAAATAACTCACTAGAGACTGGGCTTAGAACTATCGAGAAACAATAGTCATTCTACTATTGGCTGAGAAGACTTGACTCCTTTGATACCATGGGGGTGAACAAAGTGCTTTTCCTCTGAAAAGTATTTCACCAAAATCAAGTTCAATGAAACTTTTGCTAACTTTTTTCTTGCAGCCTGGAGGTTAATAACTCAGCTGCTTTCTTGGAAAAGGCGATGTCAACCACTAAGTTATTCAATTCTAGGTGACTGTACAGCTGCTTGAGGAACTGATAATTGCTCGGTGGCAAATAAGAAGTTTCTTGATTCTACAACCATATCTTCATTCACCTTATCACAACAATTTTCAATTTCCTCACTATTTTTACTACCTTCAGAACAAACGGAGTACAAACAGTTCCTGTATCTTACTAATTATGTTAAATAAGTAAAACAATACAATCGAAATTGATAGTCAGAAATATTATTAATAAAATAAAGGAAAAGAGCGAACAAAAATGGAAATAATCTGAAAGTTACCAAAATATACTTGCTATCGTCCCGTAACAATTTTATAATGAGCAATATTTGAAATATTTCACAGATCTCAGCATAAAGAGATTTAAGATTCTTTGATTACATTAGAACAAAGAAACTCAGGGACAGTAAAGAACTACATGGGCATATCAAGGACTCTCTCATTCCATCTCTCAGAATATGCATTTCAAGTTAAGAGAAAATACTGCCAAAATAATTATCCTTAGTTCACAACAAAACTTGTACTTGGATTTTTTTTAATCTCCCCTGGTAATTCTTGTTGTTGTTGGATTTTTTTAATCTCCCCTGGTAATTCTTGTTGTTAAAAACGACATATCACCCTTGTAGCTTTATACTGTGCTTTCTTATATCTCCAAACTTGTAAGTTAAAAAGAGGACGTACAAGTTAACCTCAATACAGTTAATCACATTTTTTAAAAATTATTTTTTAACACGGCAACCATTACTCAAGTCAAGGTCCTTATCAAAGCAGAAAGGCAATTTAAAGTTAATAACGCGTATTAGATAATACTCTTCATATACCCATTCAACTAAGTTTTAAAATCTGAATGTGAACTAATAGGCAAATTACATAAAAAATTAACTACTCGGTTACTGAAGAAATATATTTTCAGATCCAGGCTAAATGTGTGCTTTTTTATATTCTTATTATGAGCCCTAATTCTTCTGTCATGGTCTAATACCATTTAAGAACCTATCCTCATCAACAGAATAGAGAGATGAGAAAATTTTATCAACTCTAATCAATATTTCTCAATGAAATCTCCTTTTCAAAGTGTTGAAGAAAATATTGTTTATTCATTATTTTTATAGAGCATTTTTTATTTAGCTACTATTTTATCATGTAAAGAATAATCTGGCAACTTGGCCATCTTTTTTTTTGTTGCTACTAACCAAGCAAGTATGTATCATAACCTATGATATTTTTCCTTTTCTCTAAGTAAATATGTTATATTACATAGTGTTTTATTTACTTCGAATGGGTTGTTAATTAATCTAAACTAAAAGATTTACTTTAACACAAAGAAAATATCCTATTTTTGTATCTTATCTCGTAATTCTTATTTTTAAAACCACATAGCTCTATGTTGTACTGCTTTGGGTATATCAATATCTTTACCTATTTCTCTACACACACACAAATTTGTGCACAATATTTTAATAGAGGACGTAGAATGTCTTCTATACAACTTCCTCGTATTTACCTTTATCTTTTAAGTAACGTTATGATTTACAATATCGAAAATTTTCTAGCCTCTAAAATTAATCTGCCACTTTCAAATTGCTACGAAAAACAACAATCAAATCCTTTTCTTTGTTAATAGAATTTAGCTATTTAAGTCATACAGTAGACGGGGTTCAAGTTGTGATTAAAGTAAAAAGTATATTAAAAAATAAAAAGTATAAGATGATTTCTAAACAAGGAAGAGATTTTATATAAAAAGAAATTATAGTTACCACAGATATACCAATTCTATTTTTGAGATTAGAAGTCAGGAAGATTAATGTTGATAGGTGGCTCGCATCGATTAGGTATTTATTTGTTGTTTTCGATAATGTAGAAGCCTCTTTGTTAATTATAAAGAAGAATATAATACATAAAGAATATAAAGAAAATCAGAAAAGAACCACATGGGCCCATCAAGGACTCCCTCATTCCATCTTTCAGAATATGCATTTCAAGTTAAAGAAAATTAGTTATTAATTTTCTTTTGTGTTAAACGTTTAGTTTACTTTAGGAAGAGAGTCTGATACCAAATCGAAAAATATTCTGATTAAAAAAATATATATATATTTTTTATGTAAATTATTTTTCAGTGAAATTTCAATTCATAAAAAATATGAAAATATTATATTTAAATATGTGGTGAAATTCATCTCCATTAATTTGAAAAACAATGAAATTTAAGTTGTTGAACATCATGTTATGTAGTTTTTGATAGATATAATTGTTAGATATTTAATGGAAGAATAGTGACAATAGGCGTCAAGATTTTGGCTAATGGTCATTGGAAAAAAAAAAACTACTAGGTACTTAATGATAATTTTTCAAATCAATTGTATACCTTGACAATTTAAGCATCCGAGTCAAAGTGCGGCGGTTAAAATGGGTTAAAAGTAGTTCCAAAGAAAGCAGGATTGGCATTCTGATAAGAGGTAACCACAAGATGTGAAATTCATTTTCGATAAATATATTTGTTACACATAAAATAAACTGACCTGATGACCTGAAAAAAAAATCGTGAAGTAACGTTTATGAAATCAATAAATTGAAGCAAACTGTCGTAAGAAATATATTTTAAAACAGCATGACTTAATTTTAATATTCATTTAAAATATCACCTTTGAACTAAAATATTAAAAAAAAAAAAAATCCTGCAAATAATAAATTTTTTTAAGTACATATACATAGATACCGTTACTCCACACTAGGGATGGACACTGGATCGGGGATCCAACACCAAGGGCGACATCTAGGCTAAACGTAATTGTCAGTTTGGTTATGTTAAATATTATACTGTAGATTTAAATGCCGTAAAAAGGTAAAAATGTTTGATCGAAACGTTGACAATTCTGAAAGAATACTTGATAGATGAACTTCTTATATGTTTTGTTAATTAGCGAAATACTGATTTCTAGTGAACTTTTAAGGCAATATAATCCCACCAGAATATGGTGAACCGAGAGGAACTTGGTAATGTAAAAACTAACGGGTCGGGGAGACCTCGACATGTAGTGATTGTATGTGGGTATGACCGACCCGTAGTTGGAACTTTATGACCTCCCGGTGACAACTTTGACGGCACTTAAAAACCATTTACTGACAAAAACTCTCTTTAAGGAGCTTGGCTTCTCGAAAATCTTCCCTACAACAATTTTGCTATAATTTCTTAAAACATTCTTCTAGGATGGAGTAATAATCGGTAGCGGGAATATATTCCAGTTGAGGGAATATATCTCTGTTGACGTGTTCTGTATAAAGGTAAGATCTACCGGTCTTCCCAGTAGTAGTTTCCCGGGACACTAAAATGAAATGAGACTCAGGAAAATTTTCATACTCATTTTGGATACGGAACCAGAAAAGAATTTTTCGAGTGTAAAAGCCACTGGGTTTCTTGAGGAACTGTTTTAGAATAAAGGTGCCATTTTGTAATCAAAAATAATAGTGGAAGATTTATCTTTACTGAAGTTTGATATCCTGGAAATAGCCAAAAATATCACCACCGATAAATGAACAGGATGAAAAGAAATGTGACAAGGTGCTGTCAAGTAATGCAGCCTATGCACACTACATCTCTTGTTTTGAAGCCATCAATGCCTTCACTTACCCATCGAGGCCAGTGGAGAAGTCTTCGAGTAAGACCGGGTGGTAATTGGAATTTAATACGAACATCGATATTCTACATACTTGTGGAGATGAGTATAACCATACTTAATAGTTCCGTAATACGCGTATGGTAACAAAGTGTTTTGAGGAACATGTTCTCAGAAAGCTGAGAAAGGGACACATCGTCCAGGTGTCATATAAGCGGGTCTGGGAGTCCTTCAGCTCACGTATAATGTACATATAAGTTATCTTCTCAGAGACAGTGGTATGAATGACACCGTACTCCTGTTTCTTTATCCAAGCTCACCATAGGGGACGATCTAAAAGCTCAGCCATAATGCGTATACCCTAATTTCGGATAAGGTCTACGTTCTAGAGATGTAAGAATGGCCTAGATGTTGGTCCATATATTACACATCCATACATAGTAAAACTTTCTCAAGACTATTACAATATAGAGTCTGAGTAGTCTTTCTGTTTGCGCCCTAGTTCGTAGAAGTTAAATGCAAGGTTGGTCCAGATAATAATAATAAAAATAATAATAACGTAGTTTAGGATTTACAAACTAATTTTTTTTCTTCTAATTTTTCTGTTTATCCTTTACTGGTAAGTTTACTGCGTGTTTCTATAATTGCTGAAAGAATCTTATCGAACGCAAATATCATCCTGAAAAATATATTACAAGGGAATATTTTCTTTTATAAAGATTAATAATTATAAAAAAAGAAAATACAAGTTTTATAGTCCATAATATTTATTAAAATATTTAGGTATTAACATCTGAGGTAATTTAGCCTCTTACTGTCAGCATATAATACCACTATATAGTATATACATAAAAATAAAATGTTAAGAATATATCTGAACATAATAAAAAGAATTAGAATGAATATATGGCACATTTACAACATGAAGGATTGTCCTAGAATGACTTTATATCGTAGGCATGCGAGGTACCTTCTAAAATATAAAATCTTTTCAATAGTCTGGCGAGATGAATTATTCTGTAGTTACATCATTACCAGTCTACAATATGAGGTAGTTTTCAAGTATTTCCTATAAAGAATCGTATTTATTCAAGAAAAAATGTGTAAAAGTTTTATGCAATTATATATAATAAAAAGCATTAACTTCAGAAACTGACATGTGAATATTCAAATTGTAAACATTATATCAATGAAATATTTGATAATAAAAGAAAGCAATTATTTCAATGCACTTAACTACATTCAGTAGCACTAGGTGATATTTCATGGAATTTAATGGAAGGATCAACTTCAGGAAAACAATTTTTGTTTTTTCAGATTGTCGAAGAAAATCTTTTAACTAACATTAAAAAGAGAAAGTAACATGAAATTCAGAGAAAAAAAAATAGGAATACAATATTAATAATAATAATAATAAAATATAGTTTAGAAATATAAGAAATCTATTGGCGATTGGCAGGATATATATAATAAGTGTTCTTAAGTTTGAATTGACAAACCATAAATTTCCTAACTAGATTGCCAGGACAATGGTAATAACAGAAAGCAGTTAAATGAAAAAAAAGTCCACAACCTTCCTTACTATTAGTAATACAGGCACATTTCAATATATATATATATTCCGCTATATGTGAGGACAGAAAGTATTGATAAACTTTCTATTTAAAAGAATATGTAACTTCCGACAGGGGAGGATATATTAAACATCAATGTCTTCACTGCTCCTTTGAGAAAAACTATAAAGAAAACTGTTCATATCACTGTATATTACATATAAAGAATGAGTCTTGTCGTCAAAATACAATTTCACTGTTTAATTAAGTGAAAAGATACCTTGCAATCTTTACAGTGAAGAGTCAGAAATACCATCATAGACACTTTAATGATGGAAATCAGCAACTTAATATGAAGGAAATTTATTTTGGAACACAGAATTTTAGACATTGGGATTTTTGGAGAAAATGTGTTTACATTTTAACAATTTCAAAAGTGATTTCCAATGAGTAAGTAAAAATATTTCTAGAAATGTGTATTTTTGTACTAAAAATTTTTGTGAATACACAACCTTGTTAAGTCATAATATTTTTTAAGCACATTTGAAATACAAAAAAACAGAAAAAAAAACATACTATTGTATATTAAATTAGCTAAATGATTTAAATAAAGCTATATAAAACTTTTCTTAAGTCAAAACTGAAAGCAAATGACTTAAAAAACTTTATAAACAGATTTTAAAAATGTATAATAATACAATAAGTATATTTTTACTATGTACAAGATAAACTATTTTATATATTAATATTCCAAGAAAATTCTTTTACAAATTTCTTTTCTGATTTAAAAAATATGAAAGAATAAATAACTACAATAGTCGTAAACAATGAAATGAAATATAAAATTTTTTCATAATTTTTTACAACTAGCTTGTTAAAACGTCAATGATATATACATATGAATATGTTGACAAGGATAAACCGTATTACTTTAAGGCACAGCAATGATAAGTAAAGTGTTTAATAGATATATAATCTTTAAGGTAAGATGGAATTTTTTTCTAGAATAAGAAAGCATATGATATAAAATGATCATCAGTATAATGAAAATAAAGAAATAAATAAAATCGAATTTAGGGAATATTGGAAAACATGTTAAGAAAAAGTGCAACAGAATAAAAATAAGGAATAAAATAAAGAATAAAAAGGCGAGTAAAGTTCCGATGAAAAACAAAGCTAAAAATGGCGTCAAAAGAGAGGCGCTATTATCGTTATAAAACAAATTCAAATTGTGAGTTAAATCGTTCATTATGATTTAAGAATTAGTTCCTTTAGTTTTTTGTTCAATAAAATAAAATATAATATGCAGAAGATAATCCACGTAATTGGGTGGGAATAAAATCTACTTGAAAAAAAAAAAAAGAATCTTTCTCAGGTTAAATATAAAATAATCACAGCTAAATATTTCATACAAACTTTCAATACAAAGTTTTTTTTTTATTACGTATATTTATTTAATTTTTGTTGTGTAAGTCAATCTGATATAAAATTAATGAAACAACTAACCAAACAAGCTGATTGGTTGAAATGTTTGCTAATAATATATATATATATATATATATATATATATATATATATATATATATATATATATATATATATATATAATATATATATATATATATATATATATATATATATATATATATATATATATATATAAATATATAAAAATATATTAATAAAATATAATTGTATAATAAAAATAAATATAAAATATTACTATAATTTGCTAAAGCTAAAAAAAAAATATATTTAATAAAATATATTATATATATATATATTATATATATATATATATATTATATATTATATATATATAAATATATATAATATATATATATATATATATATATATATATATATATATATATATATATATATATATATATATATATTATATATATATATATATATATTATATATATATATATATATATATATATATACATTTTTTTTAATATATATATATACCTATAGAATTTATTGATACCAATAATACCGATACTTTTTTTTTTACCAACTCATGAAGAATTGAAACAAGATTCAATGACCATAAAATTTAGTTTTTTTGCTATCGGTAATAATAGTTAATTATTTGGAAGTCACATTGCTAAAAACTATTGAACTATTGAAATATGATTCTTTGGATTCTATCCCACAAGCCATTTGTTGTGTGTGTGTGTGTATATATATATATATATATATATATATATATATATATATATATATATATATATATATATATATATATATATATATATATATATATATATATATATAATATATATATATATATATATATATATATATATATATATATATATATATATTTTTTTTTTTTTTTTTTTTTTCCGTTCACTACTTTCCCCATTCTTCCACGAAGTAGAATAAATAAATTCTTTTTGAAAATTTTTAATAATTTAAGATGGCATTCACAACGGTAGCCTCGGAGAATCTTTGATGAGTGACTTCCAAAAATTGTTCCTCACCCACCCCTCCCCATCACCACTTGGGAGTTGGTGGCCTCCGGTGATATAGTGTTGGTGCCACCAAGACTTTGAAGCCGACTTGCCCTAGTGCACGGTCTATTTTCTTCATTAATTTCTGCAACATTCGCAGTTTTTAATTCAATTTCACTATGCTGTACACCACCTCTCTTTTTTTCTAGACCTCACCTCTTATTCTTGACCGAAACTCAGGTGCTTGAGAGTTCTCATAGTAAACCATTTTCCATTTCCTCATACTGTCTCTAATCTCAATTCTCAGCCAAAAAAGGTTGCGCATTTGTTCGCAACGATTTTGCATCCTCCCATGTCCCTTATATGGAATGTATTTTTTACCATGTGGCTCAAGCTCTCATGCTATTCTAACACTAAATTCATTTGTTCTGTTTATTTAACTCTTAATTCTATTACTATCCTAAATTTATTAACTATCTAAACTCAAAAATTGAGCAAATTCTCTTTTCCTTTCTCAGAAATGGTCATATTAGGTGATTTCAGTGTTGGCGCTTTCTTCTAGTTCTTATGATACAGCCGATGAAATTGCCTTCCAACTCTATCCTTCTCTGGGTTCCTCTGATCACCTTCATATCTCAGTATCCTCTTCTATCTTTTCAAATCTCTCGCAAGAAAGACCTCCGCCTATTGCGAGGAAACGTTTGTTTCATTTCGGTGCGCAAGCTGATCAAACTTGGGGTAGTACTTCTTTAATTTTCCGTGGAATGATTATCACTTCCGTGTTAGGGGTTCCCCGGAGTGTGCAGCGAGAATTTCCGAGGTGATTCTCTATGACATGGAGACGTAAATTCTATAAGCTTTCCCTTCTAAAACCTTGGTTTAACTCTGCTTATTCTCGTGCTATTACCGCATTGATGCTGTCTTCAGGAATTACCGTCGTCTTCCAACTTCAAAAACTCATGCAATTTATATTTCATACTGTGGTTCTTAAAACTTGTGCTTTTGAGCTTATACCCTGCCTTGATAAACTATTTCTTCTCAGTCTTTCTACCTCAACCTTCCCTTCTTGCTGGAAACGTGCTCTCAATTAGTACGTGCAGAAAAAGGGGGGACCCCTCTCAATCTTCCAACTTTTTTTTTTAATAGGGTATAGTTCTGTTCGAGGAGAGGAGAGGAACTTTAATAGGTAGTATATACCTAGGATCCCAATTTGAGATCGAATCTTCGCCCTATTTCCAACTCTTTTTCTACTTTTCGCTAATACCCTTCACTCAATTACTTCGTCACCTATTCACTCTTAAGCTGATGATTCCTATCAATTTGAGGGATACACTTCCCAACGGCAGTTAACGCTAGAATGGTGGCATTGGAGCAACTAATCTCTGATCTTCGTATTTCAAATTGGGACAGAGAAAACATGGTCGTTTTCAATGACTCAAAAACTCAGTTCCTCCATCTCTCTTCTCGACGCAAACTTCCACACAAATATGACATCTTCGAAAACACACAACTAAAACTTTCGGTCGTCTTTAATATTCTCGGAGTTTCATTTTCTCGTGACCTTCTTAGAAAAATACTTCCCTTTCTAAACAAGCTTCTAAGAGGGTGGGTGTTGTGAGATGCCTTCGTAATATTTTCACACCACCACCCATAGCTTGCTATTTATAGGGGTGTTGGTCGTCTTTATAGAAATATGCCACACACATCTGGGGTGGTTCACTCTTACAGCTCCCCTTGAAAAGATGGAGTATAGGGCTTTTCGTCTTATTAACTCTCACTAATTCTCTCCAGTCTCCTTCTGCCAGTTGAATTGCTGCATCATTCTCTCTATATTATCTATATTACAACGAACATTGATTTTCTGAATTATCTCGTCGCATACCTCCTCCACTGAGGAGGGCTCGAGCTGCACGTTTTTTTCACAGTCTCATCCCTTCTCTTGTCAACTCTCTGCTCCCAGACTTGACCGCTATGCTCAATTTTACATGTCCTCAACTGCTAAAATCTGGAACACACTCTCTTTATCTGTTTTCCCAACTTCCTTTGACTTGTACACTTTCAAACGCCGTATATCGAGGCATGTCGGCTTGTAACTTGACCAGGTTTCCAGTATTTCCTAACTCTGATGGAAATTGGTAGGTCTCTGTCCGCCAGATGATATATATATATATATATATATATATATATATATATATATATATATATATATATATATATATATATATATATATATATATATATATATATATATATATATATATATATATATATATATATATATATATATATATATATATATATATATATATATATATATATATCATCTTCGGAAACGCGATTGTTATTCTAACTCAGTTAATAATAATAATAATAATAATAATAAATAATAATAATAATAATAATAATAATAAAATTTAAAAATGTGACATAAACTTCAGTCTAGAAGCAGTTATCTTTCTACAGATATTATCAGTTTCCTTTCATACATGATTTTGGTATCCGTATCGGTTTGGTACTATTTTTTTTGCCATACCGATATCAGATATACCACAAAATTTGCCGATACCGATACTTGACTCCATCTCTATATATATATATATATATATATATATATATATATATATATATATATATATATATATATATATATATATATATATATATATATATATATATATATAATATATATATATATATATAATATATATATATATTTTTTTTTAAAAGAGTATACAAAATTAATTTATCAAAGGAGTGACTAACTATTTCACATGAAAAAAGGTAAAATTTTGAAGAAAAAAAAATAGTCAAAAACCACAACAAAAAATTAAAACAATATTAAAAATCGTCCTGTAATAACAACGGTTAATTAATATTTTCAGTCACCTATTTATATAAATAATCATTTGTGGAATGCCTTTATAGGTAACAAGAGCCTGTATTAATCTGTCATAAGAAAAACTATATAAAAGCAAATGGGAAGAATCCAGTCTATGTTTTATTTTTAACATAACTTTCAAAGAACATTATAATCATTATTGTTCAAAGATAAACAATTCTTATACATTTGATTTCACTGGGCAAAGAATCTACCCATTGGATACAATATAATTATTTTATAAGATATAATTATATATAAAATATATAATTTTTATACGAAGATATCGTTTACATATAGTTTTATTTAAAAATGCATAAAATGATCCGTATATTTAGCTGTAATAAATTATGTGCTATTACAATGATTTGCTTATATATAGTAACTATTATATGCAATAAATAACAAATGATAAAAATATCACTATTACTATACACTAATAGCTTATTTAAGAAAGGAAATTCAAATAATGTATTTTATTCTCATTCAAAAATAGTTTATTTATGTACATTCTAAAGTAAAAATAAGAGAAAACTATAAATTTAAAACAATTTATTGACTACAATGTTGATATTAAACTTAAATTTTGTTTATCTTTTAAAATTTTGCTCTTATCGCTATTGTTATATATTCTACTACTATTATTATTAGTATTATTATTATTATTATTATTAAGGTTCTTGGTGGAGTTTTTAACACTGTTCTTGCTGCTGTAACTTGACTTCAAGTTTGTCTGATATTTCGAAGCTGATGATCGGCGTTGTCTGAGGAGCGAGGGATCAAAGTCAGGATGCCTTCTTGCGTGCTTACTGTTGACGGAAATAAAATTATTATTATTTTTATTATTATTATTATTATTAAATATCTAGACTAAAAATAAAGTGAAGAAAAATATTGCGATCTAAGAATGTATTTTTAAATAGTTTAAAAAAATAAAGCTAAAGATAATCAAAATATTGATAGTACATATGAAACGCCATTCGATATTATTTTAATTCATCATGTTTTAAAGATGACATTCTCCCAATGTTTTGGCCATGAATATGAACCTTTGGGCCCCGTCCATTTTTACTGACCCTGGCCCCTGTCCCGGCTAAAAATCAGGGAAAACCGGGGTTTGCCTGTCGGGGTTAAAATGGCAAATTATACTTTTTTTTTTTTTTTTTTTTTTTTTTTTTTTTTAATTTTCATCCGATTCTTCAGAAATTTTCAATGTATATAGCTTTTTTTTCAGGTGAAAAAAAAGTCCATTTCTAGCGTTTTTCTGAGTCTATAACTGCTAAAAAAAAATTTTTTTTTTTTTTTTTTTTGAAATTTGATCCTTTTTCAAATGAATGGCGGAACCAAACCACTATTCGGAATGACTTGAAATTTGGGTTGTATATTCAGAATTCTATTAGAAACAAAAACTTGTAACATACATGTCTTCCCAGAGTTATAGAAAAAATGTTATAAGCCAAAAACTGAACAACTATCGAAAAAAAATACAACTATAACATTTCTTATTTTTGGTAGAGGTGCATAGAGGATGAATGGGGCTACAAATTCTTCTGTATACTTTATTCGATGCGATCCTTTGGTTTCGAGATATAGCCTCTCAAAAAAGGTCCATTTTTGATCAAATTTCAAAAATTCCCAAAGTTTGAGAGGCTATATCTAGCTTCAAACAAAAAGCATTTAATAATGTACTAAATAAAAATTGTAGCCCTGTCCCTCCTCTAAGCAATATTCAAAACTAAAGAAATTAGTAGGCAACCTTTTTTTTAAATAATTTTTTTCTCCGGAAGAGTATGATTAAAAAAAAATTTTTTTTTGAAATGCTTATAACTTTTTTTTCTAGATGTGATATAAAAAATCTGTTCTCACCAATGCAAGAAATTGGGGCTAAGATTATTCAGTTAAATTTTCAGCTCATGTGAACAAGTGGTTTGAGCCCGCTATTAATTTTTTTTCAACTTTGGGTCCAAATATCTTTCAAACCGTTAAAGACTCAGAAAAATGCTCGAAATCAACTCAGAACTTTGGGAAAAAATGCATATACCCTGAAAATTTCAGCTCAGTCAGTCAAATAATAATAAAAAAATTCAAACAAAATATAAGAAAATTAAGATTTTTCTTCTTCCTTTTTTCAAATTTTCTCTTTTTTTCTGTTTCTTTCGACCGTTCCTTTTCTGCTAGTGAACGTTCCATTTTCTGTTTTGATTTTAGATGCCCCCATAAAAATTTGGTTGAAAAACATTAACTTGTAGCACCCGGAGGTCCTCTTCTGATTTTCTGACTCCAGATGTTACATTTAGTTATTTCGAGCCTACACCCGGAGGTCCTCTTCTGATTTTCTGACTCCAGATGTTACATTTAGTTATTTCGAGCCTATCCTGAATCATTGTAAAGTACTCTCTTACTGCTGAAGCTGATCTTTTAACCATATTGACTGAAAGTATAAACAAAATAGTAATTTTAAAATAATGTAGCTAACTGATACAAGTTTGATACATAGCAATAAAATAATAATGATATGCATAAATACAGGTTATATTGATAATTTTATATCTTACATTTTTTCAAACTTTACCGTAGGGTCTTTCCTAGGTAAAGCTGTTGAATCACTATTATGAATAAAAAAATTTTTTTTTTTTGTAAATTTTTGTACTTTTGATTTTACAAAATCTGTAATTTTCTGAATTTTTTTTGGGAGAAAATGAATATAATCATTAATTTAAGTAAATGTTGGCTATTTTAAGCCTTTTTTTATAATTAAATAAACCTCAAGTAAATTTATATCTAATTTTTTTTTTAACCTAAAACTTCAGTGCTTTTGACTTCTTTACAAATTTTTGGCAACCCCGGCCCCGGAAAAATTCCAGCCCCGGTTGGTCTCTAGCCATTAGTAGCATTGTTGGAGTCGATTTGTGAAAGTTACAGTGTCTCGATTGGACAAATCTGGCGGAAAGTCGCTATCTCTTGCTCAATAGTAACCCTAAGGGCGTCAAAAGTTTGGGATCGATGAGTATACATTAGTGATTTAAGTTGCACTAGAGATAAAATCTCAAGGGACGAAGTCAGAGGAGTGGGCCGACCACCCAGTATTGATACGCAACGAGACGAGTCCCTTACCAGTTACAATGATCTTCGTCGAGATATGTGTGATGTAACTCCATTTTTCTGACACAAACACAATGGTTCTTCAAGCTCAAGGTGTTCTAGTTGTGGCCTTAGAAGCTTCCAGAAAACGGATGTAACGGTAACAGTTACACCACCTTCTTCAGAGAAATATGAACCCAAGCACCACAGAGTCACTTGCTCGGAGTGAAACGATCTTTCTCTAGCTTACGAGGGTTGTTTTCAAAACCAACAGCGGAAAATGTTTGCTTACACAGCCACTCAAATGAAAAATGAACGTCACTGCACGAGAACAGTATCTTCCGTAACTTATTGCAGAATGTTCTCTCATAACTCTCTGCGGCCTGACTAGTCTCTCGCATTTTGTTTGGAAGGCTTTGTGTAAGACTCTCTTTGCAATTTTCCAAGGAATCACTACAGCTAAAGCATGCTTCTGTGCAGAAAGTC
>SEYY01002633.1:20000-27500 GCA_009176605.1 Armadillidium nasatum
GTGTATATAATTATTAATTAATGTTCTTCTTAAAAAAATATATATAGCAATTAAAACTGGTGAGTTTTATTGTTTACTTTTTTTTGATTGACAACCCTGATATATATATATATATATATATATTAATATATATATATATATATATATATATATATATATATATATATATATATATATATATATATATATATATATATATATATATATATATATATATCATCTCTCGGACAAAATTAACGCATTACTTGCATTTATTTCAAAATGACACCACAACGTGGTTGCATTGCGTGTCACGTTCTGTTGTTATATATCGTAGAAAATTAATTATCTATATCGAAAACGTGTCTTGCATGCGTTAATAAAATTTGGGAGGAACAAAAGGAATCCTGAAGAAAACCACAAAGTAATATAATATTAACAAACGCCAGTAATTAATTAAAATGGTAGCGAGTGTCTCCTCTGGTTCTCCGTACTTCCTTCAAGCGTTCTGGGATTACTGTAACGATCCTGGTGATGGCGTCTTGCAAGTGTTATCTCATTTCTCCGTCATTGGGCCAGCCAGTTCCATTAGTGTCGAAGTAGCGTGTATCCAGGCTCTGATTCTCCTCCCCAATATGTTCTGTGGAATTCAAAGTAAGGTTATGGGCAGGAGGTAGATTCGCCCCACCTCTTCGAGGTACAGGTGGGAGACAGCAGCAGTATGCAATTTAGCATAATCATTGAATAATGAGAAGGTGTCGCCAATGAAAGGTGCGAATGGCACTACATATACGTCCACATAACTTTCTGTCATTAAAGTCCTACTGTCCAGTAATATAAAGGAAAAAACTGCAGGATCCCAAATTTGACATTTCACACTATCACAGAGACGATTCCTAAGGGGACCCTTAGAGGAAATGTTGTAAGGGCGACCCTGAGTTTTTCTTTTACGGTTGCTACTAGTCTTCCTTAAACCGGCGTAGTTTCCGACAACACTGTCGATTGATTGGCCCTATCCCTGAGCCACTTGTCTCTGGGATAGGCCTGTTTCCAATAGTGTGATAACCCTGATTGCAAGCTAAATTTTATCTTGTTATTTGTCTGTCCATTTTTCAGACACTCTAGGTCAAATGAAGACATTGAGAAAACAATTTGCACACATTTACTTGACTACAAAATTCTTCGGAGCTCGATATGTATTTAGACAAAGAATTGTCTGTACAGCAATTTGGGTAATATGCAATCGGACTGAGCATGGTGTGCCCTTCATATTGGTTGTTTGATTGTTTAAATCAATCTGCATTATTTCATTTGGATCACTATAAACGCAATTAAACCTAACCCTAATGAAATTGTTGGGCAACTAATACTAAATTATGTGTCCTGCTTTAATTTTGTCCTGGGTTTATATATATATATATATATATATATATATATATATATATATATATATATATATATATATATATATATATATATATATTATATATATATATATATATATATATATATATATATATATATATATACAAGATGACATTGCACATATGTTTACAGTAATTGAAATTTTGAATATCATGATCCCCAAAAGCTAAATATAATTTCAAGTAACATTTTTGTAACTGACAGTTGGATTACATATTAAAATTAGTTACATCAGTAATTTTGCATAAATTAAGTAAATGAAGAATCGTGTTTGTCTAAATTTTTTTAACTAAATCGTGAAATTGCTTGTATAAAGTTTATATCCAAGAGGTTCAAGAATCTTTTCCACACATATGTTGGAGAAAAATGTGACTTTTAAAATTTAAATACAAGAATTCTCACTTCGTGGGAGCTTTGAAAAATGTAAAACGAGAAATAAAATAATAATAATAATAATAATAATAATAATAATAATAATAATAATAATAATAATAATAATATATAATATATATATATATATATATAATATATATATATATATATATATATATATATATATATATATATATATATATATATATATATATATATATATATATATATATATATATATATACCTTAGATGGTCGGAGCGCATAAACCGTTTTTCGCAATAAGGGCACGCGAAGTTCTTTTCGCCGGTATGTGTTCGTGTGTGACGGGCAAGTTCATCACTGCGCGCGAACCTCTTGGCACAAGTTCTCCAGTTGCACTCAAATGGTCTTTCACCTGAAACAAATAATAATAATAATAATAATAATAATAATAATAATAATAATAATAATAATAATAAATTAATAATAAAAAATAATAATTTTGTTTAAAATAATTCTTAACGGAAAATTACTGTGAGAAAGGCGTAAGTATCCACTCCCTCTTATTTACGGATGGTTAAAAATGAAGACATGATCAGAAAGTCGAATCCATAAAATAATTTCTCCATCAATCTTCAAGCGTCAATTTGTCATCAATTTATTTACTTCAATCTTTCTTCAATTACTTTTGTATTTTATTCTCATTACTTTTCTTAACACTCTTGAAGTCTCTACAAATACCTTCATCATAAATGTATTTCTAAGATCAATTTTTTTTCCAATTCACTTTCGTAATAGATCTTCATATCCTCTCCCCTGTTATATTTCATCTTTATTTCTCACCTTCTTTTTCTTTTATCTTCCTTTTCTCTTATAAAACATCTTCCCTTAATCTTTTAAACTTTATTTCAGACCTATACTACTCTCTCTCTCTCTCTCTCTCTCTCTCTCTCTCTATATATATATATATATATATATATATATATATATATATATATATATATATATATATATATATATATATATATATATATATATATATATATATATATATATATATATATATATATATATATATATATATATATATATATATATATATATATATATATATATATATATATATATTATATTGCTCTCCCTCCATCAAACAGTTGAACCTTTCTAAAACGTTTTACTCTGCGGTCCTTCCCCCCCACCCTCCCATCCAAAATTTTCCTTTTATTAGTTACCCCTTTCCTCACTCTTAATTTCGTTTTTCCATTCCAAACAATCTTAACTTCCTCCATACTTCTCTCTAATATAATTAATGTTAACAAATTATTATGTATTTCTAAAGAAATACAAGTTACAACCACATATTACTTTATGCTAATTTTCTCTGATAGTATTAATACAATAATAATAATAATAATAATAATAATAATAATAATAATAATAATAATAATAATAAATCAATTTTCTTGAATATTTTAAATAATATTATCGTAGTTTAAAATAATTTTTTTAAATTTTTAAAAAAATATTATTAATGAGACTGTTCATCGAAAGTACTCGCTGTACAGGCTTTAAGATAAACAGAAATATCTCTTGACCTCTTTTGCTTTCTCTCAAGGCTTAAGCTGACAACAATTACTATCTGTTCTAATGTTTTCTTGTAAATGAGCTGGTGGTCGAGTGTGAGTGTGTGTTGGGGGGTGGGGGGGATTAAGCCTATCGCTTTTCTTTCCAGTCTTTTTTTAATCTTATCTTTATCTACCCCTCCCCCCTTCCTCGGAACCCTTCAGCAAGTCCTTCTACCATAGACAAGACAATGATTTCACTTGTTTCTATTACAATACAAGAGGTTCACCGTTACTCTCTCCTTTACATATATATATATATATATATATATATATATATATATATATATATATATATATATATATATATATATATATATATATATATATATATATATATATATATATATATATATATATATATATATATATATATATATATATATATTATATCATGTTTTTACAATCACATAAAGACTGACAGTTTATGAAGAAAAAAATCCTTGCCGGCCATTTTTTTTCCTAATAAAGTTTTTTTTTTTTTTTTTTTTTTGTTAAAGTTTTCACAATTTTACAATTTCACTTTTTTTAAATTAAAAATGAAGTATACTGGTCTAATAGCCTATTTTAAAGGCAAAAGAATAAGATTAATATATAAAGTCAATGCTAACTCTTTTTTTTTTTTTTTTTTTTTTTTTCTTTTTTTAAGCATACTTTCTTATGAAGATTCTTTAAAATCCAGGATTAAAAAATGAATTTCTTTCCTGATCACGTGGACAGTTAATCTCGACATAAGAGTCCCCAAATGACACCCATTTTTATTTACTTTATTAAATATCTTTGTAACATAATTAAGGTATTTCCTTCTTAACAACAATTATAATTACATTTTTTAATACGTAATGATAATAATAATATATAATACGTAATGATAATAATAATAATAATAATAATAATACGTAATGATAATAATAATAATAATAAATAACATCAATTATTAAACTGATGAATAGAGTAGCAGCAGAAACTAGAGGAGTACGTTCCACGAAAATCTGCATTTAAATCCATCTGCAAAGAGATTTTCTTAAATTGCAGCAAATTTCTTTTCATTAGATTTTTTGTGGAACATTCGAATATAAAGAAACAGTTATAAATGCGTTACCTACTTTAATCAATAGCATAATGATAAAAATATTTGTGGGAAAAATAAGATAATATAAAGAATGTGATAAAGCAAGATATTTAAAAGATTTTAGCATTTAACACCATTAAAATTATTGGAACAAATGAAAATTCGAATAATTAATAATAATATAATTTACTTTTATTTCAAACTCATTTTAAAGGAAATAATTTTTGTGTGAAAACGAGTAAAATTTTTAAACATAAAGTGCAATTATAAAGGCCTAATCAAAGAGTTCTAAAGGAAGGCTTTGGTCTAAGTCTCTGTTTACTTGATACGATACCGAAAATTAAAGACATATCTCTCTGCATCATTAAACATAAAGATTATTTAAGACTTAAATGTCTCTGCAGCAGTAAACATTAAGATTATTTAAGACTTAAATCTCTCTGCAGCAGTAAACATAAAAATTAGTAAATACAAATCTCTCTGCAGCAGTAAACATAAAGATAATTTAAGACTTAAATCTCTCTGCAGCAGTAAACATAAAGATAATTTAAGACTTAAATCTCTCTGCAGCAGTAAACATAAAGATTATTTAAGACTTAAATCTCTTTGCAGCAGTAAACATAAAGATAATTTAGGACTTAAATCTCTCTGCAGCAGTAAACATAAAGATTATTTAAGACTTAAATCTCTTTGCAGCACTAAACATAAAGATTTAAGACAAATCTCTTTGCAGCAGCAAACATAAAGATTATTTGACTTCAATCTCTCTGCAGAATCAAACATAAAGATAATTTAAGACTTAAATTTAAACTATGCAGCAATAAACATAAAGATTATTTGACTTCAATCTCTCTGCAGAATCAAACATAAAGATAATTTAAGACTTAAATCTCTCTGCAGCAGTAAGCATAAAGATTATTTAAGACAAATCTCTCTGCATCAGAAAACAAAGATTATTTAAGACTTAAATCTCTCTGCAGCAGTAAACATAAAAATTATTTAAGACAAATCTCTCTCTCTGCAGCAGCAAACAAAGATTATTTAAGACTTAAATCTCTATGCAGCAATAAACATAAGAGATTATTTAAGACTTAAATCTCTCTGCAGCAGTAAACATAAAGACTGTTTAAGCCGGATTTAAAGATATTAATTCGTACAACACATTAGTCGAAGAATTTTCAAGGTCTCTTTAAAAGAATTTTTGCCTAGGAAAGCATCTTAAAAATTCAAGTGACAACCGAAAAAAAATAAAATAAAATACATATGAATATTTCACGATGGTGAACAATAAATTAAAAATAGATACAAATATTATTATTTTAATTAAGAGGAAATGAATTTATTAACCTTCCTTAAGTTCAGATGTAGAAATCCAACAGGAATACGACTCTATTTAGGCAAAATGTTTGGTCGTCTGTCTTAAGACGTCATTAATTTTCTTGTGCTATAATAATAATAACAATAATTATAATACTACTAATAATAATATCCATAAAAACAATAACTAACTTAAAAAATAAAAGGTATCTAACCTTTTCTTTAGATAAAAGTGAGAGCAATAAATAAATAAATAATAAGTAAAATATCAATATATACAATACTAATAATCCACGTTCCAGAGAGAGAGAGAGAGAGAGAGAGAGAGAGAGAGAGAGAGAGAGAGAGAGAGAGAGAGAGAGAGAGAGAGAGAGAGAGAGAGAGAGAGAGAGAGAGAGAGAGAGAGAGAGAGTTACAAAAACACTTTGGTCTTTAATAAACACCAGCTAATTAAGGGAGAAAAAAGAATGTTTTCATTACCATCAAAGAGTAGATAGATAAAGAGGAGCATGCACAACTCTCTCTCTCTCTCTCTCTCTCTCTCTCTCTCTCTCTCTATATATATATATATATATATATATATATATATATATATATATATATATATATATATATATATATATATATATATATATATATATATATATTGGGATGGAGTGAAGTATCGTATCGGTATCGGTAAGTATCGGTATCGGTAAATATTGGTATATTTTCAGGTATTGGGTATTTTTCGGTATATTTTGGTAAAGTATCGGTATATTTTCAGGTATCGGGTATCGGTACCTGTAAATTTTTAGGTATCGGTAAAAATTTTGGTATCGCTCCATCCCTAATATATATATATATATTATATATATATATATATATATATATAATATATATATATATATATATATATATATATATATATATATATATATATATATATATATATATATATATATATATATATATATGATGAACCGAGTCGTGACTCGGGAGACTTGGTCAGTTTTTGCAGACTCGAACCTGGCTTTCGTTGAAGTATTTATACAGACTCTGTATTTCTGTTTGAATGTGTTTTTAAATTAAAGAAAATATTTAATAAGCTGTAAATTATAAATTTTAAAATTATAAAATAGGCATAGTAAATAAAAATTTTCAGATACTTTTTTTCCAATCTACCTTTATATACAAATAAAGTCATTAGGCGCAAGAAAATATGAATATATTTAATAAAAAAAAAAATCTCGTTAATTCATATTGTTACAATCTTGTACTAGCAATATATATCTGAACCCATTTTTTTTTTTTATTGTTAATGACATTATAGGCTTTAGCTACTAAGAAGTCCACTTTTTACAACGGAAATTTTCAACTGTCAGGCTAATTCACTGGCTTTGTAGATGATCAAGGAATGAGCACTGATTATTGAGAGGAAGTCAAAATTAAATTTATTCTTGACCATTATGATCGATTCATAAAGATGTAATAAAATTCTTAAATCTAAACTCCATCTTTTCTTTAAGAAATATTTTAACACCAATGAGTTTCTTGACTTTATCTTTAATAAACTCAACACTAAGTTTAGAGTTAACTCAAGATATAATACAAATATTTTTTTGTGAAGATGGGTATTTGTATACATTCCAAGGCATGGCTACATGAGAGAGATCATTTTTAAGGACATGTTATGAAGACGACAGGTATTGTTAACAGAAAATTAAACAATAGGTTTGATAAGTTTACCAGC
>SEYY01002634.1:0-5000 GCA_009176605.1 Armadillidium nasatum
GACTTCAATGCCCACCACCCGTGGTACAAAAACCAAGCCTCCGAAAAGAGGAACATTATCACACTTGGAACATCTCAAATCCTAACTCAAAAACCTCCATACCAGAATCCCCCGCAAATCAACCAATCCCCACATCACCGACATCATTTTTGCTCTCAAACATTCACCCCTTTACATGGACCACAGAAACCGATAAACTCCGACCACCTACCTATAATTTTAAAATACCACATCAAAAACAACCCACTCAATCTAAACTATTTTACCAACTAAAAAAGCAGACTGGACCGGTTTCCCAACTACATAGACGAAAACCTCACAACAAACGAAATTACAAACATATCCTCCCTCAAATCAGCAATTAATCATCTCACCCACACAATCCAGAAAGCGGCCAACATCTTCATCCCTAAAGGCCACATTAAAAATACGTCCAAATCCCACGAAATCATTCCCTCATAAAACAAGGAAAACTAAAGCAAAACACCCACACAACTCACCAAAACACAATTAGAACCTAAACAATCAAATATCGACCTAATAAAAACTCACACAACAACAACTACCAAAACTTCCTCATCAAAAACTTGGACAACACAAACAGCAAAAGAGTCTGGAAAACAATCCACACAATTCACAACGCAAAAAACAACCATTCACACTCACGAAACTCCAACCAATCCCACTACACAAACCCCATTAACTCCCAAACAACACATCAACCTACTGGCCACACATTTGCTAAGCAAAGAGCTTACCTACCCACCCACAAACAGGAAAATAATAAGAAAACTGAAAAAGCTACGCAACAACCAAAACAACTTAAACGCCATCACACCCACAAACACACAAAACACCATTAAAACTATCAAAAACTCTCCAGCAACAGGACCAGACAACATATCAAATATTCACCTAAAACCTATCCATCCACACAATCACATACATAACCTCCATCTTCAACAAATCCATCCAACTCAACTATATCCCCCCAATGGAAAAAAGCATTAATCATCCCTAAAAAAAAACCTGGCAAAGACCCTTCAAACCCCTCCTCTACCGCCCAATCTCCCTATTATCCACCATCTCAAAACTTCTTGAAAAACTAATCCTAAATTCTATCCTCCAATTCATCCCACAACAAAACTTTCAACACGGGTTCAAACCCAACCACTCCACAACCACTGCCCTTACCAACATCATCCAACCTATATTAAACGGACTAAACCATAAGCCATATCACAAAACTATATTAATAGCAATTGACATAAACAAAGCCTTCGATACTGTCCCGAGACATAATCTTATCCATAAAATCCTCCAATCCAACATCCCAACAGATACTAAGAAATGGCTATCCAACTTCCTATCAGGAAGAACCGCCCAAATACAACAAAACGGCCATAAATCACGTACCATCAACATAAAGAACGGAGTTCCCAAGGAGCCATACTCTCCCCACTCTATTTAACCTTACACAGCAGACCTCCCACAACCACAAACAACTTTCACCCACATCACCTCATACGCCGACGACATAACTATAGCCACCACTCACAAAGACCTCACCACCGCAACATCACTCACTCAAGACTACCTAACTCAACTCCAAACTTGGCTAGTCGAAAACAGGATGACAGCATCCCCAAACAAATCCTCCATAACCCTCATAACAACAGACAAACACATATCCAACACCCACCCACAAGTCCTACTAAACAACACCCCCATACCCTTCAACAAAACCCCTAAGATCCTTGCCTAACATTTGACACTCGCCTTACTTCTCCAAGCACATTCAAAATACCACCTCAGCCGCAAACAGAAAACTCAACATCCTCAAAACAGTTGCCAACACAGACATACACAACAACATACAAACCTCAATTGCAATCTACAAACAATTTATACGCCCCACCATTAACTACGCCTCCCCTGTCTGGCACCCTCTGCTCTCCACAAAACTTAACGACACTCCAAATAACGCAAAAAAAGCCCTTCGCACCATCACCGCTGCACACGCACAACCCTCAACAACACCTACACAACAAAACCAAGATACTACCCATAAGGAATCACCTCGAAATGATAGGCACCCAATTTTACGCAAAAACACGCCTACCCACACACCCATGTCACAATACTCTCCTCCAACCTACCCCACAAAGACTAACACAGCCTCCATCGTCCACCGGCGCCTTTTACAAACAGATCCTAAATCACATCCCCCCTCCTCCCCCCAATACCACAACAACCAAACATATACACACTCAACTAACACATTCATATATGATCAACAGACCTCCAAACAACATCCTTAACAGACCCCCCCCCGAAATAAACCCGACTCAACAACCTCCCAAGACACTTACAAACCTCACTTGCAAGATTGAGATGCGGGCACCACCCAAACCTACAACTTACAAACACAAATTCAAAATAAACCAGGCAATCTCCCACCTACTAGATGCGGATGGCCCCGGAGACCGTGAAACACTTTCTATTACGCTGTCCTTCCAACTCTCGCCCCAAACTCTTCTGGGGCATCACTTCTTTGAAGGATCTCTGGACGAGACCGACTGCGGCAGGAAGCTTCATTAGCGAAGTGTGGCCGCCTCAACATGGGGTGGTCAGGGGTGAGAAGGTAAAAAAAAAAAAATATATATATATATATATATATTTTTTTTTTTTTTTTTTTTTTATGTCTCCTCCGGTGGGCAAAGGCCAGGCCTACCAATATCCACCGGAGTTGGGAAGCAATCAGATTCGGGGTCGCTAATGGCCGACGTGACCCGATACACGGCGTTTAAAAGTGTGCAAGTCAAAGGAAGTTGGGAAAACAGATAAAGGAAGTGTGTTCCAGACTTTACCAGTAGAGTACATGTAAGATTGAGCATAGCGGTTAAGTCTGGGGTCAGAGTTTGGACAGAGAAAGGATGAGACTGTGTAGAAAGACGTGTCGCACGAGCCCTTCTCAGTGGAGGAGGTATGCGACGTGAGAGTTCAGAAGAGCAGTGTCCATTGTAATAGCGATAGTATAGAGAAAGTGACGCAACAATTCGACGGGCAGAAAGAGATTGGAGAGTTAGTAAGAGCAGGAGAGTTGATAAGACGAAAAGCCCTAGACTCCACCTTTTCAAGAGAGCTGTATGTGTGGAACCACCCCAGATGTGTGAGGCATACTCCATACAGGGGCGAACAACACCCCTATACAGAGCAAGCAACTGGGGTGGCGTAAAAAAACTACGAAGGCGCCTCAGAACACCCAACCTCTTAGAAGCTTGTTTAGAAAGAGAGATAATGTGATCTTTCCAAGAAAGATCACGAGAAAAAGAAACACCGAGAATATTTAGAACAGATGAAGGTTTGAGTTGAGTGTTTTCGAAGAAGATATCATAGTTGTGTGGAAGATTGTGTCGAGTAGAAAGATGGAGGAATTGAGTTTTTGAGGCATTGAAAACGACCATGTTTTCTCTGCCCCAATTTGAAATAAGAGAAAGATCAGAGGTTAGTTGCTCCAAGGCCACCCTTCTTGCGTCTATTAACTGCTTGTTGGGAGGGACGTCTTTCAAATGAAAGGAGTAATGAAGGGTGGAGTCATCAGCATAGGAGTGGATAGGAGATGAAGTAATAGAGAAAATTAGAAAAAGAGTTGGAGAAAGGACAGATCCTTGAGGAACACCACTATTTATAGATTTATAGGAAGAACGGTGGCCGTCTACAACAGCTGCTATAGAACGACCAGAAAGGAAATTAGAGAGGAAGATCACAGAGAGAAGGATAGATTCCGAAAGAGGGAAGTTTGGAAATCAAAGCTTTGTGCCAGACTCTATCGAAAGCTTTCGATATGTCTAGCGCCACAGCGAAAGATTCACCGAAATGCCGAAGAGCGGAGGACCAAGAGTCAGAAAGTAAGGGAAAGAAGATCACCAGTAGAACGTTTCTTTACGAAAGCCATACTGGCGATCAGAGATAAGATTAGAAGAATTGAGATGTTTCCAAATCTTCCTGTTAAGGATAGATTCGAAAACTTTAGAAAGAACGGAGGTTAAAGAAATTGGACGGTAGTTAGAGGGTTGAGAAGGGGTCCCCTTCTTCGGCACAGGCTGAATGAGCGCACGTTTCCAGCAAGAAGGGAAGGTTGAAGTAGAAAGACAAAGACGAAATAGTTTACCAAGGCAGGGTGCAAGCTCGGAAGCACAAGTTTTGAGAACCACAGGAGGAATACCATCAGGACCGTACGCCTTCTTAGTGTTAAGCTCAGAGAGAGCAGAAATGACATCTTTAGAAGAAATTACAATTTTAGGCATAAATGAGTTGGAGGGGGTTGAAGGAGGAGGAATAGCTCCGGAATCGTCTAAGGTTGAATTAGAGGCAAAAGTTTGAGCAAAGAGTTCAGCTTTAGAGGAAGGCAAAACGGCAGTTGTACCGTCAGAAGATACTAGAGGAGGGAAAGAGGAAGAAGCAAAGTTAGTTGACATTTTTTGCAAAATGCCAGAAAGGGAGAGAAGAAGAACCAGAAAGATTATTGCATTTGCGACGGAAGAAAAGAGTTTTTGGTATCTCGAAGAATAGATTTTGCACGATTCCGGGATGAAATATAAGTAGCATGAGTTTCAGGAGTTTGAAGACGACGGTAATCCCTGAAGGCAGCATCCCTGCGGCGGATAGCACGAGAACAAGCAGAGTTAAACCAAGGTTTGTTAGGTTTAGTAGAAGGGAAAGAATATGGAATGTACGCCTCCATGCAAGAGAATCACCTCGGTTATGCGCTCTGCACACTCCGAGGGACCCCTCCCACGAAAGCAATAATCATTCCATGGGAAATCAAGGAAGTACAACCGCAAGTCAGACCAGTTAGCAGCACCGAAGTGCCACAAACGTCTCCTTCCGAAGGCGGGGCCGTTCTTGCGGAAGACTTGAAGAGACAGACAAGGATACGGAGATAAGAAGGTGATCGGATGAACCCAGAGGAGGAAAGAGTTTAACAGTATAAGGAG
>SEYY01002634.1:10000-20000 GCA_009176605.1 Armadillidium nasatum
GAGTAGAGAAAATGAAATTTCAAATAATTTTGAAGGTAATGATGTAAATGTTATAAATGTCGAAGCTAGACATGATGTTAATGCATCTCATTCAAATTATTCTCCATGTCAAAGTTCATACTTGAAAAGTAGTTCAAGTAATTCTTATAATAAATATCATAATTTTAAGTTTAGAAATGAAAATTGTAGTTCTTCTTTTTCAAGTAGGAATAATAAAGGTCAAACTTATGGTAAAGATTATAGTAATAAGAAGGTGTCTTTTAATGCTTTTAATGATCTTTTAATAATTCTTCTCAGGCTCTCCTGTATACACAGACAAATATGAATAATTCTCATTATAGATATGGATATGGAAATAATGCAAATTTTCAGTAGGGCAGAAGAGGTCATTATTCTTGCCTCAGATTTCTTCTGATCCGTCTCCAGAGGCTTTTTCTATTAATAATTATGTAGATGTTTATGAAGGTAAGGTGTTGTCGATGAATGACGAAAGTTCATTTAGTACTCAAACAATTGGTAAGTGTTTCAGTGTTGAAGTCAAATTGACTTGTAAAAATAATTTTATACATCCATTACTTGCACTCATTGATAGTGGTAGTACGATCTCTCTTTTACGTAAGAAAGTTTACGATTATCTTAATTCTAATTATTATATTCCGCTTTTACAAAGTGATTTGAAATTACGTTCAATTACTGGAAATGAGCTTATCTCTTATGGAAAAATAAATATAGGAATGATGTTAGGAGATAGTCTTTTTAATATATCACTCGTTGTTGTGGATGATAGATGTACATTCAATAGTCAAATGCTAATAGGTACAGATATTTTGTCTTCGTTGCCTATTTCTCTCAATTTTAACTCAAACTCGTTAACTTTAAAAAGGGATAAAGTAATTATTAATCTTCCTTTACATGTGAATACTCATTTGAATTCAAATATTTGTTCTCAAAATATGTCAAATAATCATTTAAATATATCTCAAAATGCTCAAAATAATTCTCTTTTATCTCATTTTGATCATAATTATTCAACTCCAGATCATGTTAGTGAAGATATTTTGTCAAATAGTCATGATGAAAATCAATGCTTAGTTGGAAGTGTTTACATTGATGATAATTTTCAGTATAGACATGTATTCAGATGAATCATGTATACTTGAACCATATTCAGTATATGTTTTATCTGTTAGGGTAGAATCTAAAGCGAAAACATGTCCTCCTGATGATTTATTTATAGTTTCTGAAAAGAATTCTTTTTCAAGTATTTTGTTGCCAAATACTTTAAGTAAAACGAAAGATAATTTAGCTTTAGTTCAATGTGTCAATATGAGTAATAATAGTTTTACTTTAGATAAAAATGTTCTCTTATGTAACGCGCATCCTTTAAATTATAAGGTAGAAGTTTCTACAGATATAGATGCTGTAACATGTTCAGAAGGTTTATCTGATAGTCAATTGAAAGATGTATATAGAGAAATTCTTCTTTCGAAATCTGCGAAAGAATTTGATTTTGTAGTTTTACAGGATGAAAACCAGTTGGATAATATTTTAGATTTCTTAGTTAAGCATAAAAATGCCATAGCTTTGTCAGATGATAGAGTAGGTTTGTGTAAGTTGAATAAGTTCAAATTAGAATTAACTCCAGATGCTCCCAGAGTTATTTACACTCCTAACTATAAGTTACCGCATAAATATCAAGAAGATATCAATAATTGGGTAAATGATTGTCTTTCTAAAAATTATATAGAGAAGTTCAACTAGTCCTCATTCCTCTCCAATGTTAGTAATACCAAAGAAAGATGGTAAACAACCTAGAATAGTGTTAGACTTCAGACATCTGAATAGGTTTACTTTACCGGAAAGATTCCCGTTAAATAACATTCACGAAATATTTTCAAAACTTGGTGAAGCTAAAGTGTTCTCTACCTTAGATCTTTTGTCAGGGTTTTTATCATATTGAAGTCGAGGAAGATAGTCGTAAGTATATGGCTTTTTCGACACATAGAGGTCATTATCAACCTGTACGAATGCAGATGGGTCTTAAAAACGCTCCAAGTTGTTTTTCTCGTACAATGGAATTAGCGCTTTCAAGTGTTTTAGGTATAGGTGCTCTCTTATATTTAGATGATATTATTGTTTATTCTAAGGATATCGAATCTCATTATAAAAATTTAAGTTCTGTTTTTAATTGTCTCATAAAGTCTAATCTCAAAGTCAAGTTAGAAAAGGCTAATTTTTTTAAACGCTCATTAGTTTTTTTAGGTTTTCAAGTAGGTGAATATGGAATTTCTGCCGACCCCACGAAGCTCACAGTATTAAAATCTTTTTCTCAACCGACTGATGTTAATTCAGCACGTTCATTTATTGGTTTTGTGTCATATTTTAGGCATTTAGTCCCTAATTTTAGTGTAATCGCAAGTCCAATTACCTCTCTTTTTAAGAAAAATGTTGAATTTATTTGGGGTTTAGAGCAACAAAATGCTTTTAATACTCTTAAAGAAAAGTTGTTAGTGGAACCTTTGTTGAAATTCCCTGATTATTCAAAGGAATTTATTGTGTCTACAGATGCTAGTGGAATAGGTTTAGGATGTTGTTTATCTCAATTAGATAGTAATGGTAAGGAGAAACCGCTTTCTTTTGCATCTCGTATGTTGAGTAAAGCTGAAAGGAATTACTCTACGATAGAAAGGGAAGCTCTTGCAGTCACATGGGCTTTATCAAAGTTTCGTACAACTATTTTTGGTTATCCTTTAACGATTAAAGTAGATCAATTACCATTAGTTCAGATATTTAAAAGTAAAGATTTAAATAATAAGCTAGCTAGATGGGCTATGAAAGTGAATTCTTTTAATCCTAATTTTGTTTACATTCCAGGTAAATCAAATATTATTCCTGATTATTTATCTAGGAACCCTCCTGCTGATATTAATTCTATTCAATCTTTTAAGGTAGATTTATCAGATAGGAAGTTATACACGCTCGATGAAAATACAATTCGTGAAGAGCAAAGTAAGTGTTCTCGTCTCTCTCCTCTTATTGATAATATTCGTAATACTGGTTATGTATATAACTATCCATATGCTCTTGTTCATGGTATTCTTTATTTTGTAACGAAGGATATGCAGTATCTTTTAGAGGTACCAGATAGCTTAATTTATACTGTTTTAACTTTAAATCATTCTACTTTAGGTTCCGGTCATATGAGTTCGCTTAGAACAGAGAAACGTATCCGGGAACGTTATAGATTTCCTAATCTTTCTAAATTAGTTGAATTATTTTGTAAGGAATGTACTTCTTGTCTTTCTGTTAAAGGAAATATTCCTAAACATGCAAAAATATTATTCGTATCCACTTCCTTATACACCTTTTTCCAGAGTTCATACCGACGTATTGGGTCCCTTACGAACTTGTACTGCTACAGGTGCTAAGTATATTCTCATTTTCAAAGATTCGTTAACAAGATATGTTGAAATTTGTCCAATCCCATCTCGTAATGGTATTCATATTGCTAACGCTCTTTTTCACAGAATAATTGTTAATCATACCACTCCTGATGTTCTTTTATCAGATAGAGCTGGTGAATACACTTCTGATTTCTTCAAACAAATTTGTAAAATTTGGAAAATTAATAAGGTTGAAATTACTGTTAGAACGCCTATTGCAAATGCCTTAAGTGAAAGAGACAACCTTAAGATAGAGAATTTCCTTCGCCATTTCGTCAATAAACAAGGAAATGATTGGGGAAAATATTTGCCTTTTGCTCAACTATCTTTAAATACCACTTATAATCAAAGTTTAGGGGATTCTCCACATTATATTTTACATTGTTACAATAAACGTCTTCCTTATGATATTAGTAATTATATTTCTCCATTTTCAGATTTTAATGATGAGTTTATTCCTACTCATAAAGATGCTCAAGATTTAGTTGTTCGAAGCAATTTAATTAAGGAAATTGCTAGGGAAAGATTAAATTTAGAAACTAAAAAATTTGTAGATAGACAGCATAAAATTGCTAGTAATAGAGAAATTAATGTTGGGGACAGAGTATATATTCTTGCGGTTAAACCACCTAATATTCCAAGTAAGTTATTTAAACGTTGGCAAGGTCCCTACAGAGTTACCGGTAGTCTAGGACGTAATAGGTTCATTTTGCAATGTTTGAAAACGAGTAAAGAATTCGCAGTACATAGTGACAATTGTAAGATAGTTTCTGAACCTATTTTGAATACAAACAATGTCGGTAATACTTCAAAAAGTAATCATAGTCAAAGTAATTTTAGTCAAGGTAATTCTAATTATAATCAAAGTAATAAGTTTAATCGTAAAGGTTCATTTTAAAACTTCAGATGATTCTGATGGTGTTCATAAATTCTCAGAGGTATGTTATTCCGCAACGTCGTGATAATTTTATTTTACCTCATAACTATTCTAGAAATAGAATTAGATCTCAGAGTACTTTTATGAAGAATAAAGGTGTGAGTAATAGTAATTATAATTCTTTAAATGGTCAAGGTAATAATCATACTTATTCTAAATCTCAGTATCATGATCCTGTTAAATCTAGTTCATCAAGTAGTTTTCATGGGTTTTCAGATAATGAAAATGATACCTCTTTTTCAGGATTCTCTGATCAGTCTGGTGGTAATGATACTTTTAATAGAAGTAAGTCTTTGCCAAATATAAATAAGTATAGGCGTAATAATTATTCTTATAATACATCCAATGATGGTAATTATGTTCCCTACCAGCATTTTAAAGGTCCTAATGATAATTCTCCAATGTTTTTACGTTCACATAAAAAGGTTAATAAATTTAATAGCACGCCAGTTTTAAATTATTCAGGTGAATATTCTGTACCAAATCAAACTTTTGGAAAAGATAATGATTGGTAAGTTTGGTTTTGGTATTATTGATGGATATGACTATTGTTTTGAATTTAGAGTTAATATGTGGAGTGATGTATATTCTTTCATCAATTGTTGTTTTTTTTCTTTACTTTTGTACAGTTTAATTGTTTCCTTTTGGAAATTGATCTTGTAATATTATTGTATATTGTATTAGTATATGTTCAAGATTTTTTTAAGGGGAAGGTATCTTTCGAACTATAGTTCTTCTAAAATAAAAAATAATATAAATTTTAATTTATATTTATTATTATTATTATTATTATTATTATTATTATTATTATTATTCATAACTATGTTTGTAAAAATTACGCAAGTAAATTGCTTGCTATAAGGAAATGTCAAACCGTGTGAGGCTAGCAGTCTGTGTTAAGCACTCGTTGTGTTCAGTTGTATTGTGCTTATATTTATATAATTATATTTTCTTTTTAATTATATTTTCTATTTTTTATATTCCAGCCCACTTTAGACTTTATACTTATTTATTTTTTTTATATTATATACTTTTATACTTTTGATTGTTAAAATCTTATTTCATATTTCATAAATTATTACTTACTATTTATTATTCAGTGACGAAACATTGTAAAGTATCATTAAACATTGTGACAATTGTTGAAGGAAAGAAATTTAATAAAGTGACTACACAGCTTGATCTTTTATTGAAATTCGAATCTGCAATCAAATGTCTTAAGTTCATCGTAATTTGTTATACATAGCAAAGAAACGATTAATGGTGTAATAAAAGCAACCATAATATATATATATATATATATATATATATATATATATATATATATATATATATATATATATATATATATATATATATATATATATATATATATATATATATATATATATATATATATATATATATATATATATATATATATATATATATATATATATATATATATATATATATATATATATATATATATATATATATATATATATATATATATATATATATATATATATATATATATATATATATATATATATATATATATATATATATATATATATATATATATATATATATATATATATATATATATATATATATATATATATATATATATATATATATATATATATATATATATATATATATATATATATATATATATATATATATATATATATATATATATATATATATATATATATATATATATATATATATATATATATATATATATATATATATATATATATATATATATATATATATATATATATATATATATATATATATATATATATATATATATATATATATATATATATATATATATATATATATATATATATATATATATATATATATATATATATATATATATATATATATATATATATATATATATATATATATATATATATATATACTATATATATATATATATATATATATATATATATATATATATATATATATATATATATTATTATATATTATATATATATATATATTATATATATATATATATATTTATTATTATTATTATTATTATTATTATTATTATTATTATTATTATTATTATTATTATTATTATTATATTATTATTATTATTATTGTTAATTAAGTTCTTTCTCGTGACAAAGTTAAAACCTAATTTATAATGTTATAATTAGGGGAGACCTCGTTTCTTATAATTGCATTTTTCAAATGACTTTTTATATATATCAAAATGATTGTAAGAATTAATGACCAATTTCAAATTGATTACAAAATGACTAGTGTAACAAGGTATGAAAGCAAAGATTTTACTAATAAATAAATAATTAACTAACCTAAAAAAATTACAGAATAAAAATAACAAAAGTAAGAGCAAGAAGAAAAAGTGGGACAAAAAAAACTAATAATAACAATAATAATAATAATAATAATAATAATAATAATAATAATAATAATAATAATAATAATAATAATAACAGTAATAATTCGGACGTCGTCGAGAGTATATATGCCTAAAAGTAGATGGGAAAAGAAAAGCGAGAAGAATCAGAAAGTTAAGATAGTACTGAACAAAATTTTTTTAAAAAAACTAATAGCAAAATGTATTTTAAAATTAGAATTTTGGAAAATATTTTGGCATTAAAAAAAAAAATAATAAATTGAATAAGTTTCGATAAAATTATATCAAAATCTATAGAGGAGCAACAAATCTTTCAAGATAATGGACTTTCGGCTTAACATTAAGAATTTAAATTTGGAAATCGACGACAGGATCGGATCATGTGAAGAGAAATAAATGCAAGGACGACAGGACTAGCCATCCGACCTTGTGATTACTCTGTCAACAGCTTGTAACTACTCCAGAACCAGCATTGGAAGCCATAGCTCGGAGAAGCACAATCTTTTGAAGGCCCCTGGGAGAGAGTGTTTAGAGGTTAGTTTGAAAACGATGCTGGTCCTACTAAAAGGGTAAAAACCCTACCTAAGAGTCTGGATAAGACTTATGGACCGGCATGGAGACGATCGAGCCGAAAAACATGACCTTTTAGAGGGCTATGGGAGAACTTCTACAAGCAGATGGGGAAAGATGCTGGTTCCACTGACAGGGTGGAAACCCTTCCTGGGAGAGGTTGTTGTAGATTGTAGAATAGTAATAATATATTTACAATGTTAATAATAACTAATAGTAATACTAGTATTAACACTAATAATTAATATAAAAATGAAAATAATAGTAATAATAAAATAATAATAATAATCATATTAATAAGGAGAACAATAATTATTAGCAATAGTAAAAATGATTTTATAATAATAATAATAATTATTATAATAATAATTAGTAATAATAATAAAAATAATAATAATAATTATTATTATTTTTAATAGCAAAAATGGTTGAATAAAAATGATAATAATAATAATAATGAATAATAATAATAATAATAATAATAATAATAATAATAATAATAATAATAATAATAATAATATATAATAATAATAATAATAATAATAATAATAATAATAATGATAATAATAAAATAATAACCAAAGTAATTAGTAATTATTATATAATTATTATTATTATTATAATTATAATAATTTATTTCTTTATTTCCCTTATCACCTTTCCCACTTTCGTGGGGTGGTGCCCACCACTATTTCCTCACAAACATACCCATTCCTACCTTTCATCCCCTTTCACCACCGCCCTCCATCAAACTCAGTCCTCAGCAAGTCTTCTACCCTCTTCTAAACTCAAATTCCGCCATCCAAAATTTCTCTCATTTCATCCATACATTTCCACTTTGCCCTAGCCCTCCTACCGCCATCCACATCCGATCAAAGTATCTTGCCCACCATCCTTTCCTCATTATTTCTATGCATATGTCCAAACTATTTTAGCACACCCTCCTCTGCTCAATCCACTACACCCTTCTTTCATCTACACATCTCCATATTATTTCATTTCTAATCCTATCAATCTTTCTCAACTTACCTATCGCTCTCTAACTCTTCATGTCAAAGTCATTCAAACTTTATCATCCGCGTTTCACACCCATTCAATACAGGAGGCAAAAACATGCAAACAAACTTTCATATTTTATTTCTTTTAAAATTTTTCCTTTCTTCCATTCTTCTCTTAGACCCACCAGAACTTTCACTCCCTCTACCAATCTATTCTTTGTTTCTTTTTCCGTCTCCCCTTTACCTTCCATCAATATTCCTAGATATTTGATTTTATCCACATCCTCAAGTTTCTTTTCCCCTACTTCTACATTCCCCAGTCTTCCTTCTACATCTCCTCATCCCCACCTTCAATCCTCAAAGCTTTACTTTTCGTTTGATTGACTTTCAATATCATGTTCGCACATTTCCTCTCAAACTCTCTCACCAGCATTCTTAACTTTTCTCCAGATTCAGCCATTATCACGGCATCATCTGCAAAAAGTAAATCGTTCACATCCCATTCACCCTCCATATTTCTCATCCTAGTACCCTTTCTTTCCTTCTCCAGTTCCCTAATTATACCATCCATCAATAGATTAAATAATCATGGTGACATCACACACCCCTTTCTTATTCCCACTCCTACTCCTATGCTAAACCAATCCGAAAGCTCCCTCTTCACCCTAACTCTTAATCTATAATTCTCAAAAAAGCTTTGATACCCTTCAGTAATTTCCCTTTCAATCCCTTTTCCATTAGTATTTCGAACAACTTCCTCCTGCATACTCTATCGTATGCTTTTTCCAATTCCAGAAAACATACATACCCTTTTATTATATTCACGCAATTTCTCGGTAATCAATCTCAGAGTGAACACTTGGATCACAAATCCCTTACCATCCCTAAAAAAAACTTGTTCCTTACCCATTCCCTCACTTATCAATTATTCCACTCTTGCCATTAACACCTTACCAAAACTCTTTAAAATCACGCTTAGCAGACTAATCCCCCTATAATTTTTACAAATCATTGTATCACCTTTTCCTTTGTATATGGGTACAATGCAAGAGTCCTGTCACTCCTGAGGCACTCTCCCTTCTCTCCAACACACATTACACATTCTCACCAACCAGTCAATCAACTCTCAAGGTCCCTCCGTTATCATCTCTCCATATATACCATTCATTCCTGCCGATTTTCCTTTCTTTACCTTTCTCACAGCTACTTTCACCTCTTTTTTACCAATATTTTTCTCCTCTTTCTCGTTAACTACCTTCATATCATTTTTTACCACTCCCAATTACTTATCCCTCTCTCTTCGTTCAACAATTCACTAAAGTTTATTTTCCATTTCTCTCTGACTTCTTTCTCTCCCAGTAATATTTCTCCATCTTTCCCTTCCTTTCCCTTTCCCCTCTCTTTCCTAATTTCCTAACCCTATTTACCTCTTTCCAAAATATTTTATTTCTTTCCTTAAAATTTTAGCTAACTTTCTGCCCCACTCCTCTTCTACACTTCCTTTTGCCCTCTTGACTTCTCTTTCCAACTCCCAACACCTCTCCCTATATTCCTTTCAATCCATAGCCTCCTTTGTACCCAGATACCTGTTAAAGGCGTCCTTCTTTCTTTTCACAATATTCTCCAAATCTTCATTTCACTATTCACTCCCTTTCCG
>SEYY01002634.1:27500-37500 GCA_009176605.1 Armadillidium nasatum
TTTTTTTTTTTTTTTTTTTTTTTAACTATTACTTTTATGACCGTTAAAAAAATAAAAAAAAAATATATATATTTTATTTTTGTATATAAAGAAAACGGGTTAAGATTAATGGCTATGGAATAATTAATACTCAAAGATTAATAATTAATTATTTATCAATATTCACTAAAGATAAAGAAAATACTGAAAAGCGAAAACCCTTCCTGAGCGAAAGAAAAGGGAAAAAGGGGAAAAAAAGAAGAGGAAAGAAACCATAAGAGTAGAAGAAGATCTTCGGAAACTATTCCCACGAAGAAAAAATGTTTTTTGAACTAAGCCTTTTTTCCCCATTTTTTTATTTATTTTTTTTTTTATTTTTTTATTTTTTTATTTTTTTTGTAATAAAGGAAATTTATTAACTTTAAATTGCCTTTTTCTTTCGTTTATTACACAGTAAATTGGACTTATTTTCTCTGTCCTTATTATTGTCAAATACATTAATGTTACACACATTCACACGCATGCTCCTATATATATATATATATATTATATATATATATATATATATATATATAATATATATATATATATATATATATATATATATATATATATATATATATATATATATATATATATAATTTTTGAAAACTGCTTTTCGGAGAATTGAACCCGGGTTCAAAAGATGGAAGTCCATAGTGCTAACCACTACTCCACTGATGGTTCAAAAGGAAATCATCTAGAACTTCTACTGACATAGCGCCTAGTGAGAGAGCTCCTTCAAGACTTCCACGACCACAACTTGGGCGTAGGGTTAGCTTGGCCAAGGATCTGTCCCCGATTTATACCGCAGTGCAGATGTTATAATTTTGGAGTAGTGGTTAGCACTATGGACTTCCATCTTTTGAACCCGGGTTCGATTCCCCGAAAAGCAGTTTTCAAAATTATAAAAATGATTCCACGATTTATCACAGTGGCTATCAAATTATATATATATATATATATATATATATATATATATATAATATATATATTATATATTATATATATATATATATATATATATATATATATATATATATAGCAACTATGTAGTCTGTTCACGTGTACCTAATTTGAAGTCTTCTTAATTCTCCACTTTATGGTATAAACCTTCTTGTAGATCTATAGTACATCTAAATTCATTTATTATGTCTACTTATCTCGTAACTCTACAGACTATAAAAAAATTCTTCGACTATCTTAGCTCCAAAATAGAATACATTATATGCTCCTCTCCTTTCTCTGACAACATCATTTTAGATAATTTCAACGTTCACCTACTCCAATACCTTTCATCATGTTCTCATGATCCAGATGGTGAACACTCCAAATCTTGTCTATTGAGAACAACCTTGAGCAGTTGATGCAACTCTCAACCAGTATCCCTGAATGTCTTGATGAAGATCCCAGCATATTTGATCTTTTCCTAACTTCTAACCATTCTCTTTATTCTATTTAGCTCTTTTCTCCTCTGGGTTCATCCGATCACTTTCTTTTTTCTACATTTTGTTCTGTTTCCGAAAGTCTTCGGTAAGAGCGGTCTTCGACTTCGGCGAAGAGAAGTTTCTAGCACTTCGATACCGCTAACCGATCTAACTTCTGGTTGTTCTTTTCTGAATTCCTATGAAATAATTAATATTCTCTGGGAGAGGTCACTCAGAATTTGGAGAACGCATAACATAAGTGATTCTCTCTCGCATGGAGGCGTACTTTCAATTTTGTTTGCCTTTTACTAAACCTTGAAAAACATAGTTTAACTCTGCTTGTTTTCGTGCTATTCGCCGCAAGGATGCTGCTTTTAGGGATTACCGCCATCACGGGCTCCAGAAACTCATGAACTTATATTTTCTGCTGGAATTCAAAAATCACATTTCCTCTTCGTAAATATTACATCCTTCCTTATTCTTCTTCCATACGCCCTTTCTGGCATTCTGCAAAAAATTACAAATCTAATTTTGATCCTTCCTCTTTCCCTTCTCTGACGGCACAACTGTGGTTTTGCTTTCTTCTAAAGCTGAACTCTCCGCTGAATGTTTTACCTTTTATTCATCATTAGACGATTTAGGAGCTATTTCTAATTCTTTATCTCCCTCCAACTCATTTTGTCCTAATATTGTAATTTCTTCTAATGATGTCATTTCTGCCCTCTCTGAGCTTAACGAGAGAAGGAGGACGGTCCTGATGGTATCCCTCTTGTGGCTCTCAAAACTTGTGTTTCTTAACTTTCATAATATCATGGTAAAATCTTTCGTCTCTTTGTTTCTACTTCAACCTTCCCTGATTGCCGGAAACTTGCACTCTTCAGCCTGTGTAGAAAAGAATGATTCTTCTAACCCCTCAAACTACCATCCCATTTCATTAAAATCAATTATTGCTAAAGTTTCCAATCTATCCTTAACAATAAGGTTTGGAAACATATCAATTCGTTTCCAATCTATCCTTAACAAGATGGTTTGGAAACATATCAATTCTTCTAATATCATCTTTGATCGCCAGTATGACTTTCGTTAAAATACTTTCGCCTTCCTTATAAATGGAAGATATAAAAGTGTTGGACCTCCACTCTTCGGTATTTTTCTAAATCTTTTAATATCGTGCTTGACATATCGAAAGTTTTAAGTAGAGTCTGGATCAAACCTTTGATTTCAAAGTTTTTCTCTTTCTGAATTTATTCCTCTGAGTTCTTCTTTATAATTTAGTTTCAAGTCTTCTACAGTAGCTGTTGTAGAAGGACACTGTTCATACTTTAAGTCTGTTAGTAGTTGAGTTCCTCAAGGATCTGTCTTATCCTCAACACATTTCCTACTTTTCATTATTTTTTTACCTATAAACTCATATGCCGATGACTCTACACTTCATTATTCATTTAAATTTGAAATACTCCCTCCAAACATATGTTAATTGACGCAAGAAGGTTAGAATAACAAACCTCTGATCTTTCCCGTATTTCAAATTCGAGTAGAGAGAATATGATTTTCTTCAATGTCTCAAAAATTCAATTTCTCCATCTCTCTACTCGATACAACCTTCCACTCAACTATGTTATCTTTTTAGAAAACACAACTTAAATATTCGTCTGTCCTTAATATTCTCGGTGCTTTTATTGGAAAGATCACAATACTTTCCTTTCTCAAAAAACTTCTAAAAAGTTTAATTTTCTGAGGCACATTCATATTTTCTTCTCGCCACCATTATTGCTAGCTCTTTATTGGGATGTTATTTGCACCTATTTCTTTCATGTCTTTCACTTCTTGGGTGTCCATTGAAACATCTCTCCTTGAAAAGGTAGAGTCTAGAGCTTTTCGTCTTTTCAACCTTTTATATCTCATTAATATTCTCCAGGCTTTTCCTGCCCATAGAATTGTTGCGTCAATCTCTCTATATCGCTTTATTACAATGGACACCTCTCCTGAAATCTCTAGTTGAATGCTTCCTTAACTGAGAAGGGCTCATGCGACATGACTTTTTACACAGTCTCATCATTTCTCTATCCAACTTTCAGACCCCAGACTTAATCGCTATGTTCAATCTTACGGGTACTTTAACTGGTAAAGTTTGGAACACACACCCATCATTTGTTCTTCTGACTTACTTTGGCTTACACACCTCAAACACCATGTATCGGGACACATCGGCCTTTAACTCGACCATATTTCCGGTATTTCTTCAATATATAATATATATATATATATATATATATATATATATATATATATATATATATATATATATTATATATATATATATATATAATATAATATATATAATGTTGCTAGCAATGCAGGAAAAGATATCATTTTATTAAGCTTTAATAATAGATGCTAAAGGCAATATGAAATAAATAAATAACAGTTCATATGATAGACGTTTCGGGTTATCTAAACCCATTATCAATATCATCTGTAAATGAAATAAAATAAGTAACAATCAGTATAAATGTAAGAGATAATTATAAACACAATTTAACAAATTAATAACACCAAGAATATTTATCAATAATTAACTAAAAAAATAAAAATAAATAAAAATAAATATTAACTATAAATTAAGCACACTAAACTATTGTGAACAAGGTGAGTACAAATTAACAAATAAGCAAATTGAGATTTTGTCAAACAGGTTGTAGTCTGTAGTTACTTGGTTGTAAAATTTCAAAAATATGAATGGATGAAACAGGTGTATTAGGGGGTAAAATTAAGGTTATTTAATGATAAGGTTATAAATGGATGAATTGAGGTTAAGCTATCAGGAGAGAGGTGGAAGAGGCTGATTGATTAAGAGTAGGTTGGAGTTGTCTGATATGCAATGATTCTAATATTTTGCGGTCTAAGGTATTTGAAGAAGATGTCAAGATACTAAAATCTGAAAATTGTAGGGGTGATTTTGGGAGGATGAGTGGTCACGAATGGGGGAGTTTTCAAGGGAAAGGAGAGGTAGATTGGTACGGAAGGAGGTGCCGAGATGCTTATGAATTCTGAAGCTTAAGTTGTAGGCCTGTTTGGCCCACGTAACGAGCATTACAGCTCGTACAAGAGAAAAGGTAAACTACAGAAGACAGAAGCAGAGTTGGCAGTTTTGTTTTATATTTAAAGAACGAGTTTATTGAGAATGAATTGATTCCTATTAAGTGTACTTTTATATGGGGAAAGAATGATTGGAGAAGAGAGTTTAATTCTTTATTGAAGGAAGGAGTAAGTGTCCCTAAGTAGGGAGTTTTGATGTAAAGTTGAAGTTTAGGAACAGTGGGGAAACGAGTAGTGGGGCGGAAGATGTTTGAGATAAAGTTGAAAATAGTGTTTTCAATAAGAGTGTTTGGATAAAAATTAAAAGTAAAGAATTTTTCGAGGTAAAAGAGTTCAAGATGGAAGTTCCACCAGTTTGAACATATTGAATATGATCTATGTAAATATCCGGATATGGTAGTTAGTTTAAAAGAGTATGATGTGGAACTTAGAAAATTGAGTCCTAAGAGTGATGTGGTTGGCTTACGGTATACTGAGGTAGTAAAACCTTGGGGTGCATATGCTGATTAAGTATGTCAAGGAATGGAAGCGAATTATTGGTTTCATGTTCACAAGAGAATTGAATATTTGTGTGTTGTTTATTAATGTATTGGAAGAAGAGCTCGGAATGGGATTTGTGTTTGAATATGAGGAATCAGTCATCTATATCAACGCTTGTATTATAATAGGGTTTAAAGTCGGGAGGGCATTGGTTTAACCAGATGGTTTCAAAATGTGAGAGGAAGATGTTAGCGAACGTGGGACCAAGGGGTGATCCCATTGGCATGCCGTCTATTTGTTTGTAAAAGTGATCTTCAAAAGTGAAAATGGTGTCGTTTACAGCAAGTGATAAAAATTGTTGGAATAAAGGTTTGGTTAAGCCTAGTTTTGTATGGGTATTGCTATTCAGAATGATATTACAGGTTTCATGAACTGGTATATTGGTGAAAAGGTTGGTAATATCAAAACTGGTCATAAAACAGTTGGGGAGGTTAAGGGATTGTATATATTTTGCAAAGGTGAAGGAGTCGGAGACTGTATGCTCATTTTTTGTGAGATGGTCTAAGTGAGGCACAAGGAATTTACAAAGATTATATGAAGGAGTATAAAACCATTAAAAAAAACTTTAATAAAAAAAAACTTTAAACCCATTATATACTAACGTTATATAGATGACTGCTTCCTCATATTCAAGCACAAATCCCATTCCGACCTCTTCTTCCAATATTTTTTAATTATTAGAGAGAGAAATAGAGAAAATTTAAATATCCAAGGGGAAAGAAGAAATATAAAAGAGGTGGAAAGATCTGACTATTTGGAAAGTTAGTTTGGAGGTGCGGGAGGTGTGGAGTAAGATATGGCGGAGAGAATAGGCAAATATGGAAGAAGCTTGAATGCTTCTATGATTTGTTAAAGAACAAAAACGTAACGCTGCAAGAAAAATATGTCATCTATAAAAGTATACTGATATTTATATTGATATATGGCTCGGAAAGTTTAACATCAACCAGCAGAATACAGGCAGCAGAGATAAGGCCCCTGAGGGCGATGTAAGAAAAGAGTAGAATATATAGAATAAGAAACGAATATGTGTCAAAAGAGAATAGTGACGTAACATTTGAATAATGCAGAAAAGGCCCAACTAAGAGAGGAAGGGGGAGTGGAGAGTGGCTAGTAGATGATGGGAATGGAGCCTGGTAGGTAGGAGACCTAGGGGAAGATTTAGAAAAATGTGGAGGATATGGTGGACTACATTCTTCCAGAACATAATGCTACTAAGAGAAGAGAGTCACTTCGCTGATAAAGACAGATATAGAAGGAGTCTCCGCCAGCCGACAGGCAGATGATGCCTACGTGGGAGCTCAAATATGAAGTAAAAAATTATATATATATATATATATATATAATATATATAATATATAATAATATATATATATATAATATATATATATATAATATAATATATATATATATATATATATAATATATAATTATATAATAAGTTATAGGTTGCGCTTTCGACCGGTAAAAATCTGGCGACCTTAGCCAAACGGGATTTTGATTTGCAATGCAAATCGCTCGGCTCAAATTGACCTCACGCTCTTTCCTGACACCATTTTGGGGGGTTCAACCCATTGAAATTGGACTCAAGTCTGAGGAGGGGGCCCCCGCGGGGGCCACGTGACCCCCCAAAAATGGTATCAGGAAGTTGCCTGAGTTTGCAAAATCGCTGCGTTTACCTCACTTTCTTTCCTGAGCATTTTCTTTGCGGTTCAGTCAGCCTGAAATTGGTTCGAACTTGGGGGCCTGGGGGTCCGTGAACCGACAAAGAAAATATCAGGAAGGTCCCTGAGAATGCAGGATCGCACGCAAATGCAGAAAAGACCGTTAAAGACAGGTTGCCAGATTTTTACCGGTCGAAAGCGCAACCTATAATATATATATATATATATATATATATATATATATATATATATATATATATATATATATATATATATATATTATATATATATATATATATATATATATAATATATATATATATATATAGACTTAGACTTTCTCAACCACTTTTAACCTCTCACCGTAGTGAGGACAATCGGGGAAGGAGAGTTATTTGTGTTTTCCCGACCAGTGGGGTCACCTAATGCTGGTGATATGATGTACAGTTATCTGGGGTGATAGTAACCCTTGCCACAGTCTTACAGATCTAGATCGCTCAGCTATCCGTGGGTGTAGTGAGATTCTATACTTTGAAGACCTACTGAACAAGTGGCAGATAGAGGATAGTGTTTGTATGTAATTATAGGTTGTATATGTTGGCTGTGTTTGTAGTGATGTGTGGGTATTGAGATCAGTGTATTAATACACTTTGCCGTAAACTGTAATTAATTACAGAAGATCTCCTACTAGCGGCGATTTTTTATGTCCGATCTTTGGTTAGTGTGTGGAGCGATCGGATTCTTCGTTTTACCGAGATTCGAACGTCCTGCCCTAAAGCGTGGAAATTCTTCGCTTTGTCTATTGAATTTCCTCCGCTTTACCCACTGCGCTAACCGGGATCTCCTATATATATATATATATATATATATATATATATATATTATATATATATATATATATATATATATATATATATATTATATATATATATATATATATATATATATATATATATATATATATATATATAATATATATATAAAAAATTGCAATCGTCATATATATTGCTTATTTTAGAGTTTTATTTCTTTCCATAGAGATTTCCATTTGAAATATCCTTTTGAAATGATTTTTGTGCGTATCCCCAAGAAAATGGATAAAGAATTGAACAGTTATACCGCATTCTTTCTCTGTTTATATACATATATATATATATAATATATATATATATATATATAATATATATATATATATATATATATATATATATATATATATATATATATATATATATATATATAAATTTTTTCCCCCCTTTTACCTTCCTAATTGGAAGGGCCACACCACATTCAGGAAATCGGCAACGGCCGCCAGTCGTTCCCAAAGGTTTCTCAGAGAGGAGAAGTAATGGTGAGCTCTGTGTTGTGTGAGGGAGGGCATTTCAGAAGGAGGTGTTCTGTTGTCTCTAGTTCTTGCATACACTTTTGGCATGTTGGGAATAGTGTGTTTTATATTTTCAATCTATGTTTGCATGCTTGTAGGTTAGGGTGGTAGCTTGACCCTAATCTGGATAGGGTAATTTGGGTTTTACGTTGTAATGTGTTTTGTGTATTTGATATGTCGGGGGGTTGCGCATTGAGTATGTGATTTGGTTGGTGGGTGTTGAGATAATTTTGTGTTATGGAGGTGTGTATGTATTTATTTAGTGATATGTTGTTTGCTGTAGGTGGGATGGTTCTGAATGCGTTACTATTGAGTAGGGGATGATGGGGATAATTTTAGGCGGTGTCTTGTGCGGTCTTGTAGGGTATAGTGAAATGAGTGTGATAAGTCAAGAGTGTTGGCATAGAATTAGGTTCCTATCATGTCTAGGTGGACACGGATCGGGAGTATTTTTGTTTCTTCGTGCAAATGCTGAATTGGGTTAGTTTTAGAAGAGAAGAAGAGCGGTATTTTGATTTTTTGTTATTTCTGTGTGTTTCTGTATTTATTTCTGCTGGTGAGGTGGCAGGGTGCCAGGCTGGAGATGCGTAACTTAGTGTTGGTCTGATGAACTGTTTGTATACTATGGTGAGGGTGGTTTGTTCGTTACTGAAATTGTTTTGTAACAGTGCTCGAATGATGTTTAGTTTCCTGTTTGCAGTGTTGATTATATTTTGAATGTGTTTTGAGAAGGTGAAGTGTGTGCCATATGTGAGCCCAGGATCTTTGGAGATTTATTTAGAGGAATGAGGGTATTATTTAGTTTTACATTGGGATGGATGGAAGATTGGTGTCTATCAGTAGTAATAAGAGTGATTGAGGATTTTCCAGAGGGAAATTGTCATTCTTTTGATTTTAGCCATGTTTTCAGTTGTTAGATGTATGATTGAGTGAGTGTGGTGGCTGTGGGTATGGAAGGGTGTTGTGCCGTAATGGATATGTCATAAGCATATGTTATTAGTTTTATTTCTGGGGTTTGTGGGGTGATTAGGTCTGTTGTGTGCAGATTATATATATATATATATATATATATATATATATATATATATTATATATATAATATATATATATATATATATATATATATATATATATATATATATATTTGAGAACTGCAAGGAATATTATTTTCGGCCCTCACGCTCGAGGCCTACTAGTGACGTACTCTCCTATTTCACTATTTTATGATATTCTGCCTTTACGGATGGCGCTTGACATATACAGGGCTGTTGACAACTTAAGGCAAGTGTTACTACTAACTTTCTAATCTCTTTTCCTTTGAATTTCTTCCTTCTCTTTACTTACTGATGTTTAGTTTTCTCTCCATGATTGTTCAATATCAGCATTTTTTGATAAAGCGACCCCATCCTCTTTTCCAATTAATTCTGGTGTTCCTCAAGGTTCTGTTTATATATTTATTTAATTCCAACTTTACTCTTACTTTTAGTTAATGATCTTCTCGGCAGCATTTCTAAATTAGTTTATTTTTATGTCGATGAATCAACAATCTATTTTTTTACTCCTTTTAAATCTGCTTTCTCTTTTTCATCTAGAGTTGCAATCTTAAACTCTGGATGGGATTTCCGGGGGTGGTGGTCACTATTTCAGACTGGTGAAATTCAACTCATTAAAAATTCAACGTCTTCACATCTCTATTCCAAAAGCACCTCCCAACTTTCCCATGTCCTTCAACGGTTCTCCCATCTCACCTGTGAACATCAACAATATTTTTGGTCTGAGCATGATCAGCAAATTTTGTTTGAAACCTCAGATGGGAGTTCTATTCAGGTTGGGAGAATTTTTTCTTCCGGACAGTTACTCTTATTATGT
>SEYY01002634.1:42500-47500 GCA_009176605.1 Armadillidium nasatum
GACCTCACCTCTTATTCTTGACCGAAACTCAGATGTTTGAGCGTTCTGATAGCAAACCCTATTCTGTTTCCTCCTACTGTCTCTATCCTCAATTTTCAGCCAAAGGCGGTTGTTGTGCATATGTGCGCAACGATGTCGTTTGTTCTCGTGTCTCTAATTTGGAGTCTTCCGAATTTTCCACCTTATGGCTTAGGCTCTCTTGCCACTCTACGACTAAATTCATTTGTTCAGTTTATTTATCTCCTAATTCTACTGACTATGCTAAATTCTTCGACTATTCGCTATCCAAAACTACCTTGAGCAGTTGGTGCAGCTCCCTACTCGTATCCCTGATCGTCTTGGAGATGAACCCAACGTTCTAGACCTTTTCCTAACTTCTAATCCTTCTCCTTATACTGTTAAACTCTTTCCTCCTCTTGGTTCCTCCGATCATCTTCTTATCTCTGTATCCTCTTCCTATCTCTTCAAGTCTTCCGCAGGAAAGACCCCCTTCTACGGAAAGGAAACGCTTGTGGCACTTCGGTTCCGCAAGCTGGTCGGACTTGCGGTCGTACTTCATTGATTTCCATTGGAATGATTATTGCTTCCGTGGGAGGGGTCCCTCGGAATGTGCAGAACGCATTACCGAGGTGATTCTCTCTGGCATGGAAGCATACATTCCATATTCTTTCCCTTCTACTAAACCTAATAAACCTTGGTTTAACTCTGCTTGTTCTCGTGCTATTCGCCGCAGGGATGCTGCCTTCAGGGATTACCGTCGTCTTCAAACTCCTGAAACTCACGCTACTTATATTTCATCCCGGAATCGTGCAAAATCTATCCTTCGTAACACTAAAAACTCCTTTCTCCGTAAAAAATGCAATAATCTTTCTGGTTCCTCTTCTTCACGTTCTTTCTGGCTAATTTCCAGCTAATTTACGAGATAGCAAGAAACCCAGATTTTCATAACCATGCAGCATGCATAGTTCATCAATACTGTTATCGGACATGTTTGGTCTTTGGAAAGTTTTCGCAATGTATTAATGATCTTCTCAGTGGCAAGATTGAACCATGAAAATGTGCAGAGCATGTTCCTTAGGTGGGAATACTAACTCGGTGTTTTTAACCAATTCAGCCACTTCTAATTCTTCCACTTCCTTTTTTAATTAATATTTTTTTTATAAATTTTTTTTTAAAGGTCAGCATCATCGGGAAAAAATTTTTTAAAATTTAATAATCAGAAAAAAAGTTTTTTGATTTAAAATCTTCCACCGTTATATTACTGATTTTGGTTTCATCCATCGTAAAAGAAAGTCATCATATGACTTAAAACAGAAGAGCATGAACGGTGCTGTTCTGTTGTGGTCGTACTATTCCTGGGATCTGAAAATCTACTCCACATTTTTTAGAACTTACCTAGGCAATAGCTAGTAAATGTTGATTTATGTATAAGCGTCATGGAAAGCTATAACATTAAATGACGCTACACTTCTGGATTATTAAATTGAACCGACTGAAAAGGTGAAACCAAAAACTGACCCCCTCACCCACCACCAAAAAAAAGAAAAAAAAAAAAGGAAAAAAAATTTATAACATTATTCTCTCTCTCTCTCTTATATTATTATATATATATATATATATATATATATATATATATATATATATATATATATATATTATATATATATATATATATATATATATATATATATATATATATATATATAATATATATATATATATATATATATATATATATATATATATATATATATATATATATATATATATATATATATATATATATTTATATATATATATATATATATATATATATATATATATATATATATATATATATATATATATATATATATATATATATATATATATATATATATATATATATATATATATATATATATATATATATATATATATATATATATATATATATATATATATATATATATATATATATATATATATATATATATATATATATATATATATATATATATATATATATATATATATATATATATATATATATATATATATATATATATATATATATATATATATATATATATTATATATATATATATATATATATATATATATATATATATATTACTTAGGGAGAGGACGTAGCGCCATCCGAAGCGACGAAAGTATCCCCCATTGGGCATAACCCACGGAGTGATAGGATGGGCTAGACCATTCCGCTTCACTCCTTTGCCCTTTGGTTCGTTCCTATTCGCGTTTCACCTTCTCAGATGGTCTCTAGTGTACCCTCGCCTCATACTGGAGTGTCTATGCTCCAACTACCTTTCCACCCCATCTCTTCATATGTTCCCACAAATTTCAAGCGCTTACTCTTAAATTACCTTTATATAACAAAGAAAATGGCAAAAATCAGAGCTGCCTCGGAGATGTTTGGAGATTCGGCATCCAAACAATGCCCCTCAACTTCCACCCCTTACCCCATCATCACTTGGGAGTTGGAGGCCTCCGATGATGGGGATGGTGCCGCCATGACCCGGCGTCCGTCGTGCCCCAGTTCACGGTCTTCTTTTTTCATTAATTTCTGCAACATTCGCGGTCTTTTTTCTAATTTCCCCTTTGTCGAACACCATCTCTCTTCTTCTAAACCTCATCTCTTGTTTCTAACCGAAACTCAATTGCTTGAGTGTTCTGACAGCAAACCTTATTCTGCTACCTCCTACTGTCTCTGTCCTCAATTTTCAGCCAAATGCGGTTGTTGCGCACATGTGCGCAACGATGTTATTTGCTCTCGTGTTTCTAATTTGGAGTCTTCTGAATTCTCTACTTAATGTCTTAAGCTCTCTTGCAATTCTACTACTAAATATATTTGTTCTGCTTATTTATCTCCTAATTCTACTGACTATCCTAAATTCTTCGACTATTTAAACTCCAAAATAGAGCACATTCTATCTTCTTCTCCTTTCTCCGAAATCATCGTTTTAGGTGATTTCAATGTTCACCACCGCCAATGGCTTTCATCTTGCTCTTATGACCCAGCCGGTGAACTCGCCTACAACTTTTCTATCCAGAACAACCATGAGCAGTTGGTGCAACTCCCTACCTGTATCCCTGACCGTCTTGGTGATGAACCCAACATTCTAGACCTTTTTCTAACTTCTAATCCTCCTTATGCTGTTAAACTCTTTCCTCCTCTGGGTTCCTCCGATCATCTTCTAATCTCCGTATCTTGTCCGGTCTCTTCAAGTCTTCCGCAAGAACGGCCCCCATCTTCGGCGAGGAGACGTTTGTAGCACTTTGGTGCTGCTAGCTGGTCTGACTTGCGGTCGTACTTCTCTGATTTCCCATGGAATGATTACTGCTTTCGTGGGAGTGGTCCCTCTGAGTGTGCAGAGCGCATAACCGAGGTGATTCTCTCTGGCATGGAGGCGTATATTCCATATACTTTCCCTTACACTAAACCTAACAAACCTTGGTTTAACTCTACTTGTTCTCGCGCTGTCCGCCGTAGGGATGCTGCCTTCAGAGATTACAGTCGTCTTCAAACTCCTGAAAATCATGCAAGTTATATTTCATCGTGCAAAATCTATTCTTCGAGATACCAAAAACTCTTTTCTCCGTAATAATGCAATAATCTTTCTGGCTTCTTTTCCTCTCGCCCTTTCTAGAATTTTGCAAAAATAAAATGTCAGCTCTAACTTTGCTTCTTCCTCTTTTCCTCCTCTAGTTTCTTCTGATGGCACAGCTACCATTTTACCTTCTATTAAAGCTGAAATCTTCGCTCATACTTTTGCTTCCAACTCTACCTTGAACGATTCCGGAGCTATTCCTCCTCCTTCAACACCCTCTAACTCATTTATGCCTAACATTTTAATTTCTTCTAAAGAAGTCATTTCTGCTCTTTCTGAGCTTAACACTAAAATGGCGTCTGGTCCTGATGGTATTCCTCCTGCGGTTCTCAAAACTTGTGCATCCGAGCTTGCACCCTGCCTTGGTAAACTATTTCGTCTTTGCCTTTCTACTTCATCCTTCCCTTCTTGTTGGGAACGTGCGCTCATTCAACCTGTGCCGAAGAAGGGGGACCCCTCTCAACCCTCTAACTATCGTTCTATTTCTTTAACCTCCGTTCTTTCTAAAGTTTTCGAATCTGTCCTTAGCAGGAAGATTTGGAAGCACCTTAATTCTTCTAATCTTATCTCTGATCGCCAGTATAGCTTTCGTAAAGAATTTTCTACTTCTCATACAGCTCTTTTAAAGAAGGTGAAGTCTAGGGCTTTTCGTCTCATCAACTCTCCTGCTCGTACAAACTCTCTCCAATATGTTGCGTCACTCTCTCTTTACTATCGCTATTACAACGGACACTGCTCTTCTGAACTCTTATGTCTTATGCCTCCTCCATTGAGAAGAGCTCGTGCGACGCGCCTTTCTACACAGTCTCATCCTTTCTCGGTCCAACTCTCTGACTCCAGACTGAATCACTATGCTCAATTTTACATTTACTCTCCTGTTGAAATCTGGAACACGCTCCCTTTATCTGTTTTCCCAACTTCATTTGACTTTCATACTTTCAAACGCCGTGTATCTGGACTTGTTGGCCTCCTTCGATCATTATAGGATTTTTACAACTCCGGTGGAATTTGGGAGGCCTTCGGCCTTTCCCCACCGGAGGAGATATTATATATATATATATATATATATATATATATATATATATATATATATATATATATATATATATATATATATATATATATATATATATATATATATATATATATATATATATATATATACATTTCACTAATAATTGATATTTCTTAAAAATAAATAGAGTATTTCAGTTCCGTATTTTAAATTTAAATAAACTGAAATTCAAATTTCAAAAATATTGTTTCAACAATTTTCATATATTTTTGCAGAAATTTAAATTTAAATTTCATTATATTATTTATAGAAATTGTAATCTTTTGTATATATGAAATAAAAATTGAAATCAGAAATTAAACTTTTTCTTT
>SEYY01002634.1:55000-56386 GCA_009176605.1 Armadillidium nasatum
ATATATATATATATATATATATATATTATATATATTATATATATATATATATATATATATATATATATATATATTATATATATATATATATATATATATATATATATATATATAATATATATATAAAAAAAAATAAAAAAAAAAAAAAAAAAAAAAAAAAAAAAAAAAAAAAAAAAAAAAAAAAAAAAAAAAAAAAAAAAAAAAAAAAAAAAAAAAAAAAAAAAAAAAAAAAAAAAAAAAAAAGAATCCTTTAATTCTATACACAAAATCACTTGAGCAGATCGACACTGCAATTTCTGTGCCAAATATAAACCCTATAAAAACAAAAGATGAAAAGACAAAAGAATGAAAAACTTTATGTTAGAAGTATCTTTCTTCTTTGAGAATAGAAAAATAAAGATTTTTACAGGCTTAAATGTTTATGCTAAGAGGATTTGAAATAGATTTTACAATATTTACCAAAGTATGAAGAAGAAAATGTTCAGTAAAGAAAACACTTCTATGTAAAGTGTTTCATCTTATGAATATTTATATACAATCACACATACTGTATATATATATATATATATATATATATATATATATATATATATATATATATATATATATATATATATATATATATATATATATATATATAGTTCTTCGCTCGGTTCTAGAGGCTGGAAACCCTTTAACCAGTTTTTCCTCTTCCCAAGTACAATTGCAGGAATTTTTTTTCCCTGCTGTTGACACCACCCTGCAGCATGCGGGATAAATGAAGTGATAAAAAAATATATATAAATATATAAATATATATATATATATATATATATATATATATATATATATATATATATTATATATATATATATATATATATATATATATATATATATATATCAGTCCTTAAAGTAATGTTCGCATTAGACACAAATGAAAGAGTATCCCCAAAAGAGAATATTTCTGGGAATTCTCTTTCATATATTTTAATTTTGCTTTCTGAACACGTCCTTAATACCGAATTACAAACCTCTCTTCTCCTTGCGCCAAATCTCGACAGTCAAATAAATCTCTCAATAAAAACGAAACTAATCTTATATAATTTTCCTTAACGCTAAGATGTTTATTATTTTTCTTTCCTTTTGCTTTAGAATTTTGCAAAATCTTTCCACAGCTGTAAGGGCTCTTGAGTCTTTATTATTAATGTCGAAGTATTTGGTTCGTATTTATTCGTTAATCATTTTTTTAAGTGGTTTTAATTTTTCTTTTTTCTGGAAAATTATAAGGATAATTAGTAGAATTAGAAAGTATTTATAGAAATTTTTATGCCAGTTAGAAAACAAAACCGATTTATATTATGTTGTATATATATATATATATATAATATATATATATATATATATA
>SEYY01002636.1:2500-17500 GCA_009176605.1 Armadillidium nasatum
ATATATATATATATATATATATATATATATATATATATATATATATATATATATATATATATATATATATATATATATATATATATACTATCGACCTATAGCTCTCACTTGTGTTCTGTCTAAAAGTTTTGAAACTCTCCTCAACTCTCATTTCCTGGGTCATTTGGAGTCTCATTCTCTTCTCTCTCTGATTACCAGTATGGCTTTCGACGCTCGAGGTCTAACTGGTGACATACTTTCCTATCTTACTGATCTATGGTCTTCCTGCCCTTAGGGACTACGGGGAGTCTTGTGTGGTGGCGCTTGACATATCCAAGGCTTTCGACCGGGTATGGCATGCGTCACTGCTCTCCAAACTCCCTTCCTTTGGGTTTCCTCCTTCCCTTTGCTTACTTTTGTCTAGTTTCCTCTCAGATCGTTCCATTTCGGCACTTGTAGATGGAGCGACCTCTTCCTCTTTTTCTGTCAACTGTGGTGTTCCTCAGGGTTCTGTTTTATCTCCAACCTTATTCTTACTTTTCATTAACGATCTTCTCAACTGCACTTCTAACTCTGTTCACTCTTATGCTGATGACTCAACTCTACATTCTTCTACTCATTTCAAATCTGCTCCCTCTTTTGCTTCTAGAATTACTTCTCGTCTTCTTCTTTCCGATTCTATTCTTGCCGATCTGGATGGGATTTCCCGGTGGGGTTATAGCAACCTTGTGAAATTCAACTCTTAAAAACTCAACTTCTTCATATCTCCCTCTCAAAAACACCTCCCAACTTTCATATCTTCTTCGATGGCTCTCCCGTCTCACCTGTAAATAACATTAACATTCTTGGTCTTAACATAAACAATAAACTGTCTTGGAAACCACATATCACAATGGTTGCTAAAGCGGCCTCTAAGAAGCTGGGAATTCTGTTCAGGTTGTGAGAATTTTTTTCTTCTGAACAGTTACTCCAAACATATAAGGGTCTTATTCGCCCTTGTATGGAGTACTCTTCTCATATTTGGGGGGGCTTCCGGCTCATCCTCTCTTCTGGATAGGGTTGAGTCTAAAGCTAAAAGATTAATAAACTGTCCCCTACTTTCTAACTCTCTTGACCCTCTGTCTCTGCGACGTGACGTTGGCGCACTATCCCTTTTCTATAGGTACTACAATGGAAGGTGCTCACGCATTCCTCCACCGTTGCGTCGTCCTCGTAGCACAAGGGGTGCCCTGCTTTCGCACCAATTTTGTGTGGATGTAGGAAACCCCAGGCTGGCCCGTTGTGGTGCCCCCTTCTTTCCAGCCACCTCTGCTCTGTGGAACTCTCTACCATCATCTATTTTTCCTCCTGTATTTACTCTTCCACTCTTCAAGGCTTCCTTCTGTGCCCACCTGAGGGATGTGCGTTAGGTCTGTGTTTGAATGAGTTTTTTTTCTCATTTTGAGTGTGCCCCCTCCTTGAAAAGGGTATGTCCGTGAGTGGTGGCGTTTCTGTAAAAAAAAAAAAAATAAAAAAAAAAAAAAAAAAAAAAAATATATATATATATATATATATATATATATATATATATATATATATATATATATATATATATATATATATATATATATATATATATATATATATATATATATATATATATATGGAGGACGTAGCGCAGTCCGAAGCGATAAAAGTACCCCTCCCCCATTGGGTATAACTCGCGGAGTGATAGGATGGGCCAGACTATACCGTTTCACTCCGTTGCTCTTTAGTTCGTTCCTTTTCGCATATCTCCTTCTCAGAGGGTCTCTAGTGTACCCTCGTCTCATATTGGAGTGTCTTTGCTCCCATTACCTCTCCACTCCGTTTCTTCACATGTTCCCAAAAATTTACACGCGCTTACTCATGCATTACCTTTATAAAACAAAAACAAAAATGGTGAAATTCAAAGCAGCCTCGGAAATGATTCGAGGGGCGACATCCAAAGAATGTTCCTTATCCACCCCTCTCCCCATCATCACTTGGGAATTGGCGGCCTCCGATGATGCGGATGGTGCCGCCAAGAACGTGCGTCTGGCTTGCCCCGGTGTACGGTCTTCTTTTTTTTTCATTAATTTCTGCAGCATTCGCTGTCTTTTTTCTAATTTTCCTTTGTCGAACACATCATTTTTCTTCTAAATCTCATCTCTTGATCTTAGTCGAAATTCAGGTGCTTGGGTGTGCTGACAGCAAACCTTATTATGTTCCCTCCTACTGTCTCTCTTCAATTTTCAGCCAAAATAGGATGTTGCTCATATGGCTGAAACTCTCTTTATGGCTTAAACTCTCTTGCAACTCTGCTACTAAATTTATTTGTTCTGTCTATTTATCTTCTAACTCTATTGACTATAATAAATTCTTCGACTACTTAAACTCCAAAATAGAACACATTCGTTCTTCTTATCCTTTTTCCAAAATCATCATTTTAGGTTATTTCAATGTTCACCAACGCCAATGGCTTTCATCTAGTTCTCATGATCCAGCTGGTGAACTCACCTACGACTTTTTTTTATCCAGAACAAATTTGAGCAGTTGGTGCAACTCCCTACCCGTATTCCTGACCGTCTTGGTGAAGAACACAACATAAATGATCTTTTCTTAACCTCTTATCCTTATCCTTATACCATTAAACTCTCTCCTCCACTGGGCTCATCCGATCACCATCTTATCCTGTCTTTTCAAGCTGTAAGCAAGAACGGCCCCCGCCTTCGGCGAGGAGACGTTTCTGGCATTTCGGTGCTGCAAACTGGTCCGACTTGCGGTTGTACTTTTCTGATTTCTCATGGAATGATTACTGTTTCCGTGGGAGGGTTCCTCAGAGGGTGCAGAGGTTCCTCTGATCGCCATTGCCAAGGTGATTCTCTCTGGCATAGAGGCATACTTACCATATTCTTTCCCTTTTACTATACCTAACAAACCTTGGTTTAACTCTACTTGTTCTTGTGCTATCCGCCGTAGGGATGTCGTCTTCAAATTCCAGAAACTCACTCAACTTATATTTCATCCCGGAATCGTGCAAAATCTATTCTTTGTGAAACCAAAATCTCTTTTCTCCGTCGTAAATGCAATAATCTCTCTGGTTCTTCTTCCTTTCGCCCTTTCTAGCATTTTGGAAAAAAAATTATAACTTTGCTTCTTCCTCTCTCTCTCTCCTCTAGTTTCTTCTGACTGCACAGCTGCCGTTTTACCTTCTACTAAAGCTGAACTCCTCGCTCAAACTTCTGCCTCTAACTCTACCTTAGACGATTCCGGAGCTATTCCTCCTCCTTCAACCCTCTTCTACTTATTTATGCCTAATATTGTAATTTCTTCTAAAGATGTCATTTTCTGCTCTCTCTGAAGGCGTATGGTCCTGATGGTATTCATCCTGCGGTTCTCAAATCTTGTGCTTCTGAGCTTGCACCCTGCCTTGATAAACTATTTCGTTTATGTCTTTCTACTTCAACCTTCCCTTCTTGCTGGAAACGCGTGCTCATTCAACCTGTGCCGAAGAAAGGGGACCCCTCTCAACCCTCTAGCTATTGTCCTATTTCTCCAACCTCCTTTCTTTCTAAAGTTTTCGAATCTATCCTTAACAGGAAGATTTGGAAACACTTCAATTCTTCTAATCTTATCTCTGATCGCCAGTATGATTTTCGTAAAGAACGCTCTACTGGTGATCTTCTTTCTTTCTGATTCTTGGTCCTCCACACTCCGGTGTTTCTTCGAATCTTTCGCAGTGGCACTAGACATATCAAAAGCTTTCGATAGAGTCTGGAACAAAGCTTTAATTTCCAAACTTCTCTCTTTCGGAATCTATCCTTCTCTCTAATTTCCTTTCTGGTCGTTCTATAGCAGCTTTGTAGACGGCCACCGTTCTTTCTTTAAATCTATAGTAGGTGTTCCTCAAGAAGCTGTCCTATCCCCTACTCTCTTTCTACTTTTCATTAATGACCTTCTCTCTATTACTTCATCCACTCCTATGCCGATGACTCCACCCTTCATTACTCCTTTTATGTACAAAGACGCCTCTCCCAACAGTAGCTAATTGTCGCAAGAAAGGTGGCCTCGGAGCAACTAACCTCTGATCTATCTCTTATTTCAAATTGGGGCAGAGAAAACATAGCCGTTTTCAATGCCACAAAAACTCATTTCCTCCATTTTTCAATTCGTCACAATCTTCCACACAACTATGATATCTTCTTCGAAACACACAACTCAAACCTTCATCTGTTCTTAATATTCTCGGTGTATCTTTTTCTCAGATCTTTCTTGGAAAGATCACATTTCTTCTTTTTCTAAACAAGCTTCTAGAGTTTGGATGTTCTGAGGCCTTCAAAATGTTTTCACGCCACCATAGTTGCTTGCTCTCTTTAGGGGTGTTGTCGGCGCCTATATGGAGTATGCTTCGCATATCTGGGGTGGTTTCACCCATACAGCTCTCCTTAAGGTGGAGTCTAGGTATTTTTCTTTAACTTGCACACTTTTAAACGCTGTGTATCGGGTCATGTTGACCATTGATGGACTGATCCGACTTTTATCCCAATTCTGGTGGAAATTGGTAGGGATATATATATATATATATATATATATATATATATATATATATATATATATATATATATATATATATATATATATATATATATATATATATATATATATATATATATATATATATATACTATATATATATATATATATATATATATATATATATATATATATATATATATATATATATATATATATATATATTAAGTATATATTATCAGCAATTACAAGGTTTATGGCGACTACATTGAAGATAAATATGCAGATTGCAACACGTTTCCTTCTTGGAAATGTGAATCTCGCAACACTCATACCATGAAAAGATCTCATTCAGATTCATGCTTATTTTTATCATTCGAAAACTTCAGGGAAACTGAAGTAATTTACAAGAAAAAATTTCATGACCTTGTTAAGTATGTTCAGTACTATGAAATTCCTTACAAAAGAAATTGTATATCGAGTACCGCCAATTTACAACTGGAAGAAAATCCCAATTCCGAAAAGTCTTATGAATATAAAGAGAACGCAGAAGAAAATGGAGTGAGGAATGCTCATGATGTTCCCAAAGAAGATATGTTGTCTTTGGCTTCTTCAGGTAGAGTTAATTATATAGTTTCAGAAAATCAGCTTCGTTACTTGGGAAAAATAAGTAATGTGCCTTATTTTTCTTTTGAAAGTTCAGTACTTACGGAAAATAATTCGAATAATAAATTGTGCACCGAAATAACCAAAGAATGTATGTTACTTGCTGAGAATACCTCGGTTGATGATAAAAGTACTCAGACAGATGAAATTGAATTCTTCAAAAATTTTGTATACTATGAATCTCACTTAGACACTAACTTTTCCGAAGCATCAGTAGTTGTTGGAATACCCACCAAAACGTATGATTCACAACTAGCTGGAGCGAAAAACTTATCATCAGCAAAAGACGACGGATCTGGGCCCTCGTCAGAATCGCAAAGTGATGATCGAATTGGAGCTTCCGCAATCGTTTCAAATGTGCTGGAAAAGGGAATATCACTTCTAGTAAAAAACTTATTTTGATACGGCTTTCAAAAAGCCATTAGTAGTTAATATAAAATTAAAATTGGTCATATAATAACAGAATAAATTTTAAAAATTACTTTTCCTTTTAATAAATAAGAATTACCGGATATTACTCTTAAAGGATGTTGCTTTATCAGTTCATTAGATAATTAAAGTTAATTACCAAAATGTTTTTTTTTTTTTTTAAATTTTTACCTTTCCATAAATTATATATATAAATATTAGTGAGTGGTTGTCTCCAGCTCCTGGGCTCTCCTTAAGACCTTAGCTTCGGTCTCGATCAGTTTCAGTTTCGCAACTGCTCCGGGGGCGGAGCATTCAGTGAATCTACATGGGAGGAAGCTCTACTATTCAATTTAGTTCTTCTCCATGCACATCATTTTTTATTATTTTCTTAGTTTTATGATAGAATATTTATATTTTAGAAGTTGAAATGAATGCAAATTAAAATTGCTCGAATAACAAATAGTAGTGTTTGCCAAACATTCACAACACTGTTGTACACGAGCGAAATGTGGAGTGAATAAAAGATTCACAAATTTTTCAGGTTTTCATTTGGCGGCTAAACACGAATGAGGAGTGTGATGCAACACTTCTATGAACGAGAGATTTGAGGGAGAATTAATGAGAGCAGAAAAATAAATGTCGAGAAGGGAGAGCTTCACCAGCTCTTGGAGCGAACGGATCGTTCGCTCTAAAATGGTGGAGGCCTGAAGGGCAGTATTTTGTCTGCCTGGAAGGGACGGCATATGCCCTAGTTGGTGAGGTCCGCTCTCAGAAACAAAACAAAACAAAGAAATGTCGAGAAGTTCTAGAATTCACCTGATCAAATAGAGCAGCATATGTTGAACCAACCCAGACGTGAAATGCATACTTCACGAGAGAAAAAATGCCACTATACACGATAACATAGAAAGCTACTGTGGTAGTGAGAAAGTAGTTCTGAAAGAGCTTCAAAACACACAATCTCATAGAAGCTTGCTTAGAAATGTGATCCATTCCAAAAATAATTAAAATAAAAGCAAATAAGAATAATAAGAAAAGAAAATGAAGTAAATTTCTAGATGTGGTTGTGTGGAAGATTATGTAGAGTAGATAAAGGAAATGGGTTTTCGAAGCCTATTTTCTTTACTCCGGTTGATGTTAAAAGAAAGTTGAGATGTAAATAACTTTTAGGCTAACCTTCTAACATCAACAATTTGCCAATTAGTGGGTCGTTTTTTAAACTGAAAGGAGTAATATATTGTCCCACAAATTATTAGTTATTATTACAACTATGTCTGATCATTTATTTGTTTTTAATATTAAATGAAGTAATTAATTATCCGTATTTTCATTAGTTCCAGCATTTTGAATGATGGTTGCATTTAAAATCTTTTAAATATCATTGCTTGCCGCATTATTTGCATGGTTTCCCAGATAGTTTATTGAATTGATTAAATCTGATAATATTTAATTATATTTGTTTCCACGTCGGCTATTATGCTAACATCTGAGCGTTCAACAAAATTTTAAAAATTTATATTTCTGAAAATCTCGCTGCAGATGAAAGTATAACAATATTTTCGTGGAACGCACCTTGAATTTATTAAACTATGGTAAAATAGTCTACCTGATACGGGTTAAAAAAAACTATAGAACATTCATTACTCATTTTAGATACCTAGAATTTTATCATGAAATTATTTCGATATTTCAGTTTTGCAACACTAACACAAATTTTTTTTGAAGAAACCTTACGATATATGGAAGCTTTTTTATGCAAATTCATTGACGTCAATTACAATTTCCACTTTTAATAAAATTCATGTATAATCTCCTACCTCTCTGTCATTACAAGCAAAGTCGAAATCTATAAAAACTATATAAATGTAGTTTTAAAATTCCAAATAAAGATTTCATATTATTAAATTAATAATAATATAATAAACTTCGCATCATTGTGTTGCAATTCAACAAAACTTAAAATTTCAAAATACCCCAATTGGACAATAAAAAAAAAAAATAAAATAAAAAATAAATAAATAAATAAATAAATAAATAAATTACAAAACCTTCCAAAAAATTAAAATACAAATGCGAAATTGAACAGCGATTCTGACATCCTATTTCATGGAATAATACGTGAAAAATTCCAAAATGCTTTTGATATTTATATTAAACTTTATGTAAAAAAAAAGTAAGGTTCTCAATTATCCTATAAGATACAAGACGTGAGGAAATGCATCTTCACATATCTCAAAACTTAATCAATAAACTCCTTAAAGGTTTTAAGATTTGGACAAAAATTTCTAACAATTTATTTTACACTTTTTACAATGAATAATAAATTTACATATCCTGGAAAATTATCTATGAATTTCGAAATTTTAAAGCATTACGTAACATGTTACCATTTCTTTTCCAATCAAATTACATCTAGAATGTTATCTGCATAAATATAGAAATATTAACATTTAAGAAAGAGTAGAAAAATAAAATAAAACAAAACTAATAAAAAGAAAGAGTTGGAAAGCTCAAATATTGCTACTAGCACCATTTTACTAGATAACCGAACCTACCTCGATTAACGTAAGCGAAGTGAACAAGATAGTGGCTTTTTGCTATGAAACCTGCCCTCTATAATCCCTCCCAGAAAAGTAGAAAAAAAAATCACTATCTGACACCTAAAATTTTACATAGTCACAATAAATTCATAAAATATGCTATAAGAAATTGGTAGATACTCCAAATTGTATCCCATTATAGGGTCGATCATATCGTTGCAATATTAAAGGTATGCAGTAATTAAGTTCGACACGAGCAAAACCACCTAAACTCATCGCCAATCCAGCTCCGTAAGATAACCTCATATCTTTAAACAGATTTTCAAGATTTCGCTTGTAGTTGTCAGCTGAAAAAAAAAAAAATTTAATTCTTTCTACATGCAAGAAAAATATTAAAGTTATAAAAAATAGTAAGGAATAAAAATAAGTAAACTAATATTGAACGATATAATATTTAAATTAGTATAAACATTTTTTCAACATCAATCCATAAAATTTTAAAGTAACATACCAAATAAGAAGGAAATTAATAACAAAATATGTTTCTCTAGAAGTAGATAACAAAAGTATTAAGCATTTGTGGTATTCTTTAGAATATTAAAATGTAGAGAAGTGAAGAGAATAGTCACAATTAAGGCAAACGTGATCAACTTCAGAAATTAAGGAAAAAACTGTGCATACAGAAAGTTATTTCCTATCAATAACGCTATTCATTACTTAAGGCGACACTTTGGTGGGAAAATAAATACAATAAAATCATCATTTTATTAAGCCATATATGAATATGGAAGTAAAATATTTAGAACGAGTATCTTCATAAGTTTCAAAAAACTAAGAACTATCTATGTTTTCACCTTTTCAGGGGAATAATATTAAACAACAAATAGTAAATAGTCCCAATTAAAAGAAAACGTGATTAACCTCATAAACTAGCATCTTTCTAACTAATTGGTCTATTTCTGTTATAAAGTTCAAAACATTAAAATATTCGAGCTTAAAAATAATAGTATATGCTCATTTAAAATTTCTCTCCCACCCCATATATATGAACTTCCTACTAAAAATGAAGAAGTGACCTTAAATGCGTGTATATTAACCCCAGTGAAAGATACTTTTTCACTACAAAGAAGTACTACTATTTCATTTATTCTTAAACAAGAAAGCAATTAACATCAATTCAACCCTCCCAATCTCCAACTGATAAATATAAATTAATGCAAATACAATCACGTACGAAGACTTTCAAGATAATCGAACGTCAAACTATAATGACATTGATAGAAAGATAAAAAGGTAAACGAATATAATTTACTTACTCAAATCAAAATCTCCAATATTTCCAATATTAACAAAAGAATGTAGTCGAAATTTATCACTAAACGATCCTCCTCGACCCAATAATGGCAGTGGACAATAAAAATGAAGACCGGCAGCCCAGTACATCTATTATATATATATATATATATATATATATATATATATATATATATATATATATATATATATATATATATATATATATATATATATATATATATATATATATATATATATATATATATATATATATATATTATTTTAAGTAATCATAATTGTCACACTATTAAACTTACTTCTGCACCGAGTGCGTGATTATCAGAATGTGGTCCAACTCCACCCATTTCAAAACCCCTGACCGATGTAGGTCCTCCTAATATAAATCTGTCAATAATACAGTGTGTTTTGTTATTTCGAAGAGGAAGCATATGACCTGCTTGCACACTTCCTTGAACTACCTGCAGAAACGCAAAAAATACAATTTTGAATTAATATACTGCTTAACTATAAACCTGTTAAAATAATAAATAATTTGACAGTACTTTGATACTACTAATGAAACCAACATCCTCTCCAAATATTTTATCAAGTATACTCAAGATCTCTATAATTTTTCAATTTAAAAAACAATTTTCATCTTAACTTTTATTGTACCATAGAGTCCTGTTTTTTTTGTGATACCTTTCACCTAATTCGGCATATTGCCAACAGCAAAATAAACTGTAAAATATATTTCCTTTTGCCATAGTTTTAAAATTTTTTATCCAAAGGGTTGTTTTATTTCCTGTAACATTCTAGTATAATAAAAGCACATTTTATATACTTGGACTTGACCCATGTTATGCGGTGGTAAAAATAATGGTTTTCAAGATTTTGGTATTTAGAGATTTTTCTTTCATTTACGGAAAGTAGCGACAAAATCAAAGTTTCAACGTATACTCTATTTTATTTAAATTAAATTCTTTAAATTCAATAATACCTTTTAGATTATTAGATTGTCCTTTGTTATCACAGAAATAAAAAATTTGTTGTCCCTTAAGTTTATATTTTGGAATCTACCACATAATGAAAGAGCCAGTTTACGTCCCATTTTTTTCAAGCATTAACTTCATAACTAACTTTTTCCTTATAATTTAAGAACTATCCTGTCATGATCAATTCCATCTCTTAGATCAGCTCCAACCTGCAAAGCACTTCACTCTTAAAAATTTCAATCATTTATTTTGATGTAATTCATTCCACTGAGGTCAGGATATTTTTTCAAAAGCCTCGTTCTTACGATTAATATACTTAAATTATATTTCTATTTTTCTATATTGAATCACTTATATATAATTCCTCCTTTTTAAAACTAATAACAATGTTATAAACACTCGGTACCGTTCTCAATTAACCTTCCTTCCTACATAACCCATTAGGTTCTTTAAATTAAATAAATATCATTTCTGCTTGCTTCTTTTTCCTTTTTTTGTTTTTAAATAACAAGTATATTTAAGTTAGAAGTATAGGGGTATAAATAATTTTTTTTCTGAAATGAGATTGAAAGTTGTTGTAGTTCAGAAAAAAAATATGGTTATAATAAATTAAAGCTGCCAAAGCGCTGCGCAGATCAATAGAATCACTTTTATTTCACTATCAACAACTACTTCAATGTTTGATATGCTTCTCCCTACACAAGTTATTAATTTTTACAATTTTTGCATACACTCTTTTGCTTTTGGCTCCTTCATATATGTTTAACGTATTTGAAAACTATTTATTAAAAAAAAATTCAATGTAAACTTATGCTATAAAATAATAATAATAATAATAATAATAATAATAATAATAATAATAATAATAATAATAATACCATTTCATTTACTAGTGGAAGATTAAGCTGGAAGTTTAGTTCATTTTTGAAGAATCCAACATCTCCTCCTAAACCGGCAAATTCGTTCTGAACAAATAAATAAAAAAATTTTAAAAATGAATAAATAACTTCAATTAACAAAATATTTATTTCCTCAAATTATATATATATATATATATATATATATATATATATATATATATATATATATATATATATATATATATATATATATATATATATATATATATATATATATATATATATATATATATATATATATATATATATATATATATATATGGGTTAGAGGTTGCCAAATTTGAAATACAAAAATACCACAGGAGGCCCGCTAATATATTTAGTTTCTCAATGATAGGACTAAAACCCTCAACATATGTTTTAAGAGGGAAGAATATGTTCAACACAACACAAGGATTAAAATTTGATAATAATATTGCAAATATTACAAAAATAACTAAAAATTTCCTATGCAGTATGTACATTTCTTTAAATTTATTTTTTTTTTTTTAAATTTCTTTTATTCTAATTACAATTCTACTTATTTTGACTTAATCTTGGAAGCTGCTCTTTCCAAGTAATTTTTAATTTTTTAATATTATGCAATAGTTAAAAAAATAATGACTACACAATTTATTACTACACTTACTTTCATGTTAAATGCTATTCCGTCTGTAGGAAAAACTAATTCATCTCTCTTGTCTAACGAAAGTTCGTGCCTAAGAGCTGATTTAAGGGAATGACCTGATTGCTCCCTCACAGCAAACGCTGTTGATCGCGACAAACAAGAAAGGTGACGCCATGCACCATCCAATATTAATTTCTGCTCAATCTGAAATTTTATCAAAGACAAAATTTAAACACTAGCGAATTAAGGGAAATAACTTACCTTCTTTTTCACTGAAATTGTGAGAAAATAATTACTACTAAAATTAATTTTATAAATATTACATATTTGACACAAAAGTATTAATAAAGGACAACTTACACTTGGAGCAGTCGCAAAGGCGAGAGAAAGAAGAACACCTCTGTCTAACTCCTTATATCCTGACCAAGGAGCTTCAGAAGCTTGTTGATAGATGCTCGTTGAAAGTCTGAACAGAAATTAAGTGTATATGGAAGTGTGATTAAATTTAAATTAAAAAAAAATGTCAATAAGAAAAAAATTGCTACAACAATTATATGAAATTTCAAGTGTGCATATTAAATGAATATAAAAATAATAAAAATTAAAACTCAATTAGCTAGTAAGTAATATCTAGTCACTGAGCCAAAAATGTACCAAATACAACTAAGGTACTTCAAGAAAAATAGTTCCAATAATCCTATTTAAACCTGACAAATTTTCAAAATAATTAAAAATTATTAAAAACTGAACAACTTCGAATTTTAAAACAAAATTACACATAATCAAACTAACTCTGTAGCTGCCTCATTGTGAAAAGGCTTTCGAAAAGTGGTATGAAATGATGACGTTCTCTTTGTTCCATACGAATATTCTGTGCTTAGTTCTTCTCCTCTGCCAAAAATGTTCCTCAGCATTCCCCCTGAAGTAATCGAACCTTCATTATTGCCCACGTTTGTATTTATTTTCGCTCCCAATAAATTAACTTCTTTAACTTCAAACGTAACCTGAAGGTTATAAAATAATTCTCGAAAATTATGGTAGGAAAATAATAATAATAATAATAATAATAATAATAATAATAATAATAATAATAATAATAATAACAATAATAATAATAATAATGATGATAATATTTTTAAAATGAAACATCAATGATAGTGTAGGGAAAAAAAATTAATGGTATTACTCTTTCACATTACCTCAATTCCATCATCATAAGCACCGTCTCCACTGTATGTATCAATTAAAACACCAACATTTTTAAAGCAGCCAAGATTTTCGAGTCTCATACGTGCTTCATGAATTCGAAGAATAACCTTTAAACAATAAATTATAATTTAATTACAATATATTAAAAATATAAAAACATTTTAAATTATGAATGATATTCCAAAGAAAATAGAAAAATATATTTACTGTCTGAAAATCTGCTGCAGTAAAAACATCTCTAACACTTCCGATAACAATGTCATCTTTTGTACGACTAATACCATCAACATGAACTCTCTGAACTCTTGCCTGAAAGCGAAAATATTTCCATAGAAGTTTTATTTAATAAAAAAAACGAAATCATGTACTAATTTTAAATTAACAATTTCACCTGATAAAAATTTACACCAAACAATAAGTCAGAGAGGGAAATAGTTACATAACCTTTCTACAGGATAAAATTTTAATCAAGAACTTGCCAAACTCAGTATTTCCATTCAGACAGAAAAAAGCAAAACAATCGAGTACTATGATGGATAATGAAAAAAAGAAAAAGTAAATAAGTTTAAAATTCATTTGATCAATAAAAGCAAGCATGATAAGGAATGAAAGAAGTAAACTAAATAAAGAAGTTGCTAAAGTAAGTGAGTATCTCTTCAGATTTTTAATACTAATCACATAAGATTAAAAAAAAAAAAAGTTCAAAATGTATACTCCTGAAACTGATTCATCAATAAATACTTACAAATTTACTGAGATCTAGGAGTCCTTTAGTCTTTGGAATGCAATAGAAAAGATAACATAGTTACAGTAAAACTGACATGAGATAAGTTTGAACAAAATAAAAGCTGAGGATTATTTCAACATAATATTTCTTAGAATTAAATTTATATTTTGTAAATCTAATTATATTACATGGTTGTTAAATATTATACAAATATCTTGCTATGATAAATGTTACCCACTTATTAAAAAACACTACATATAATTCTGACAGTGATATATATATATATATATATATATATATATATATATATATATATATATATATATATATATATATATATATATATATATATATATATATATATATTATATATATATATATATATATATATATATATATATATATATGAACAACTGTCATATTTTTCCAGAGGATTATCAACTCAAACTTAAAACAAATTTAAATTTTTAAATGTATGCAACATGGCAACAGCTACACAAATTACACAACACAACATTCCTATGCAAAATGTAAAAGAAAAAAGTTAAAACCAGACTACAACAATTTACATAGGAAGAAATGGCCAACCAAAATAAAAGAATAAACTAACATTCATTTCAAGAAACAACAATTGTTAACATCAAGTACTAAGGTTAAGAATATGATGATAAAGTGACTAATAGTTGAGTGTAAAAATAAATATATGTAGGTATGTTTAAGTAAATATATAGAATCTAACCTTTAGTCTACCCAATTTAACTTGTAATAATTTCAACCTTAACTCTGCCAATTTTTTCCTGATATTTTGCAATTTCTGTTTTCTATCTTTAAATTTCCTATGTGAAGACTGCAAAATACAGACAAGTTTCATGAGTCCAAAAAACACAAATAGATATACGAAAGAAAAATCTAATTTACAAGCCTTAAGAGAAAATATCCTAGAATGGGGAAAAAAAAAATACTCTTAAAGCTCAGGATCTGCTCTTTCCAATAGGTGTACAGAAAATAATATTGAATAGATATGAATCTTTAGATATTTGTTTCCAAAAGTAGTAAAATTTGTTCGATTAGAATTTTTTAACCATGTCTAAAGGCAAATATCTATGCAATTAAATGA